>ML278791.1:75540-136152 GCA_005239495.1 Nicotiana undulata
CCCCCCCTCCCACCCCCACCCCGCTCCCATTCCTGCACAAGAAATTTTTTTTAATACTTTTTTTGTAATTTTCAAATTTTTATTTTTTTCTGCACCCCTACCCTGCCCTCAACCCCCTGCCCCTCCCCCATTCCCCCACAACATTTTTTTTTTAACTTTTTTTGTAATTTTTAAATTTTTATTTTTTTTTCTGCACCCCCCCTCCCCCGGAAAAAAAGTATTTTTTTAAATATATTTTCAATTTTCCTTTTTTCATCTTTCGGTTTACAGGTTCAAAATTTTACAAGTTCCAAAGTTACGAGCTCGGAGGTTTATGTGTTTCGAAACTTACTGATTTAGAAATTATAAAGTTTACGTTTTGCGGTATCGAAAGTTTTGCAGCTCAGAAGTTCATGAAATTTGTGGGTTCGGAAAGTTATTGGTTCGAAAGTTTATGGCTTCATGTTTATTGTATCAAAATTATCTATGAATACTCTTGAGAAAATATTTTCCTTGATTTGCGTACTAAACACCGGAAAATGAATAAAATTACTACTTGTTTTCCAACAAAATTTTATCTTGAAAAATTTTTTCCGTCATACCAAACACACCCTATATGTATAAACTATATACATGATATATATATGACACTAAATGTTGATTGTATATATCATATGTATATATAAGTAAGATATGTGAGATAATTTATTTATGTCAAATATATACCATTAATATATTATTATTAAAGACTGGACCAAATATATGATTTTTAAAAACTGATTTTTAGCATAAGATAGTTATTAGTGGTCATTACAGTACCACTTTGGTTTCAAGAAAAAAGAAAGGAGAATGAAGAAGAAGTTTCTTAAGAAAAAACATTATTGAAAATGCAAGCACGGAATGAATTGACTATTTTTTAGTTTATTCTCTATGATTTGACTAGTTTTGCAAGTAGTCGACTAGTTATGATAGCGAGATAATAAAGCAACAGAATATAAATGCAGAAGTAAATTACAGGAATTAAAGACACCAGAATTTTATACTGGTTCAGATTCAATGTGAGTCCTAGTCCAGTCCCCTTAGGTTGCAAGGATGTTCTCTTTCAATGAATGTGATTCTCGAGTACACAATGAGTGGTGTAGATTACACCGATGGCTCAGTTTCAATGACACTTGTTTCTCTTTGATACAATGCCTCACCAGTGGTTTTCTCTCTTTCTTCTCTAACTTGTTACACAACAGATCTAGAGGAGCTACAATGTTTGTACGTAGTAGAACAAAGAGAGGGTAATTGGTTCGATCAAAGTATGTCTTCTAAGATACAAGAATTGGTTTAAATACTTTGTGAAAGACTTGATTTCTGAAGAGATTTGCTAACACAAGAGATTTGATCCTTGGAAAGAAATTGAGTCTTTCCGAGAATAAGGTTATCCCGCAACGGCTATGGCTGATGAGAGACGTTGATGACTTCCTTTGATGGCGTTGAATATCTTCATAGAATCTTGGTCTTTCTTGATTTAGCATGCTTGATTGATTTACTTACAGATCTTTGATATTCTTGATTGATTTGATTCCTTCAATTTAGCCTCAAGTTATTCCGTCATTTTTCACTGATTCGATCAGTCTTGGATGCAATTTTTTATATTGTCTGATTTATTCCTTCAATCTTTAGCATGTTCAGCAGTGCCTACACATAGAACAAATATATTATTTTCATCATTAAAATGAGTTTTAACAATCTCCCCCTTTTCTATGATGACAAAATAATATATGTATAAACATCAGTTGACTTCACTGTATTTTACTTCCCCTACGTAAGAGGCTATGGTAGTCGACTGCTTCTAGGCTCTGGTAGTCGACTGCTTCTGCAGGATCCATGACTTCATGACTCACCCTCAGAAAGTGTTGTAGTCGACTTATTCTTCATGACCCCCCCTCAAGATATGCTGAGGTGCTACCCTGTACTTTAGTCGACTTGTTCTGTATTGTACCTGTTTATTACATATATCATTTCTCCCCCTTTTTTACATCAGCAAAGAGGGAATACAAGCCAAAACATGAATTATAGCAGAATATGCTTGCAGAGTTATAGCTAAAAAAACAAAAGTATCATCCATCGACTGGGCATCCAGTCCAAAAACATCATAACAGAACAATAAAAAAAAACTTATCTTAAACTTCCATATTAACGGCGCATAAAATATGTAAGAGTATTGCAAATCCCCTCCTTCATTTGATCAAAGCTAGCAGTGGTTGAAACACGCATTCCATCAAGCCTGTCATGAATATCCTTGAATGCCTTGACGACATTTTCCCTTACCCTGAGAACTGCAACTCGAATTTTGGACACACCAAACCCTGTTTCTTTGGAGATGGCATGAATGTCACCAACAGTGGACTGAGTGGCAGAGAGAAGTTCCTTGATTTTAGATAGTTGATTGACAATGGCATGGAGCTTTTTAGAAATATCAGTATCACTCTAGCTATGAAGGGAAGCTGAAGGTTTGGATTTCGAATCGGTCTGAGAAGGCTTGACTTCACCCTCTTGTTTCTTAACCCATGATCCCTTCATACATATATACCCCATACCCACAAAATCTATGGAATTATAAGATTTTGAAACCAAGATGGAGGGATATTCAGAGATAGAAATATAGTGGGTTTCCAGGATGTGAGTAATGGCCATGCCATAGGGTAGACTAGTGGGATCTTCAGCACTCTCAATCATAAAATTGATAACCCAGGAGGACAACTTGATTTTGAGTTTAGTCACAAGACAATATACTAAGAAGGTGTCCTTTAGAGAGAAAGTGGAGAAGGAATCGATACGAGGTAGTAACGAAGTTGCAATAATATGGGCTAGAATACGGGTTTCGAAACTCACATCACTCGGACCTAACTGGTTAGGAAGGGAATCGGAAAGACACTCAACAATGCATTTTTAGCTTGATCAAAAGAAATTTCAAAATCATCAGGTCAGGAGGTTTTGAAAAGCATAGGAAAATCAGAACACTTGCGCTGAAAAATTTAATCAAACATGTCACAATCAAGAACAATACATTTTCCTAGCACTAAGGACTCCAACTTATCAGGCTTATTAGAGCGAAGATTTTCATAGAACATTCTTACTAGGGGTTCATAGAATTCAGGTGGAGGAACAGAGAAGAACTTTGACCATCCTTTATTGACCAAGAGATCGTTTACCTTACAATTTAGGGCTTCCATGTCATCAAGGTTGACTACCCTCCCATGAGCAATAGACTTGTCTTTCAAGGCAATAAAGAAATCCCTATTTGGAGAATCCCAGAAATTTAGGTCTGACTCTAGGGTACTGGATAGGTCCATTTTGGATTTCTTTGGAGTGAACGAAACAGGGATTTCTTCCATAGGTGGTTTACCTAAAGCTTCTTCTCCTAAGGCGTGAGAATGGTCAGATAGGTCAGCCTGAGAACAAACTAAACCTTTAGAGGGGCAGAACCCTAGGTCTACTTGTTCTAAAGGTTGAGAGGAGGGTTTAGCTCTGGAGCAAGTGTTTTTCCTAGTATAAGTAGAGGGGTTCGTAGGATGTTTGGCCATTGAAGAGCATTTCTGTCTGAGAGGGTTTCTGAGAAGGGTTTCTAGACGAAGAGGATGATGGGGATTGAAAAGAGGCTTTAACATTAAAAAGGGGGTTTTTGACGGCTGAGTGGAGAAAAAGGCCTCATGACTTTCGCATTTTCGAAGTGGGACGGGGCAAGGCAGTGATCGCAAAAGCGATATTTAATCGCAATTGCGAAAATGGTAAGGCTCGCATTTGCCAGATCTTCTTCGCATTTGTGATGGTAGCAGGAATGTGGGAACATTCGCATTTGCGAGAGGTTATTCGCATTTGTGTGGCTCACATTTTTGAACCCCAGGTCGCAAATGCGACACCTACAACTGATCAAAATGATTTTGGACGGGAGTTTTGGTTCATTTCTCAAATTTTCAAAACCTAAAACCTTAGAGGCGATTTTTCCAAGACTTCTTCTTCTCCAAATCGTGGGTAAGTGATTATAACCTATTTCCTTTCAATTTTCACTTCTTTTTCCTAAGATTCATCCTAAAATCTTAGGTTCTCATGGTGGAATTGGGGATTTTTGGGTAGAAAATAGGGATTTGGTAACTTGGGGATTTAGACCTCAAATTAAGGTCAAATTCCAAAACAAATCACATAACCGGGCTTGGGGGCGAATGGTAAATCGAGTTTTGGTCCGCATCTAGGGTTTGGACCAAGCGGGCCCTGGTGTTGACTTTTGTTGATTTTTTCAAAAATGGCCCAAATTGAATTCTTTACAGTCGTGGGTAGTTCCTAAGACTTAAATTGAATTGTATGATTGGTAATTTGTTAGATTCTATCGCTTCGGAGGCTTGTGTGAAAAGGAAAAGTCGTGGTTGAACTTTGAATTTGAGACGTTGGAGCGAGGTAAGTGTCGTGGTCAACCTTGATCGAGGGAATATGAATTGTTTCCCTATTTGCTACTTGTTTAATTTTTGGGAAAAACATATATGTGAGGTGACGAGTAGTTATGCGTAGTAGTTGGGTTAAAGCATGCGGGTGGGGTGTGGTTTCTTGCAAATATAGCTTCCTTGTTCATGTTATCCATGATTAGACTAATATTGTTTAATCGATCGCTTTATCATGCTTGCGAATCTTTTGGTGATAAGTGAGTATTGATTCCGAAGTTGAGGTTGACATTGTGGAACCAAATGTGGAAGTAAGGCTTGTACTTGGTATTTTATCTCTTCGTTGCTATTTGTTCATTGCATTATGGTAAGGGAGAGTGTTAATGCACGAAGGGTGATGCAGTGTCGTTTCTATTGACTTTATAGTAAGGTTGAGAGTGTTATTGCACGAAGGGTGATGCCATTCCATATTGTGAGTGTAATATACGAAGGATGATATTGTGCCATGTTATGAGAGTTAATGCATGAAGGGTGATGTCGTGTCATTTCTATTAATTTCATGGTGAGAATGAGAGTAAAATCATGAAGGGTGAGGCCGTGCATTATTCTTTTACTGTGTTCACTGGTTCCTATTGGTTCATAGTATATTGGTTGTTCACATTATCATTCTATTGTAGTTCTTTATCTTGTATTCCCCTCATCATGTTTCCCCCTCCTGATATTACCTGCTTAGTTCTTCATTGATGTTATTTGTATATATATATATATATACTATTAAACTGTAAATGTTGATTTGTAGGTGTCTTGTCTTAGCCTCGTCACTACTTCGTCCAGGTTAGGCTCGACACTTACCAATACATGGGGTCGGTTGTACTGATACTACACTCTACACTTCGTGTGCAAATTTTGGTACCGACTCTAGTTGATTTAGAGATTAGCTGTCAGATTTGCTGTTAGGAGGCCCAAGCTAGATTTGTTGGCTCCTGCAGACCCTGGAGTCTCTTCTTAGTTTTATTATTTACTGTTTTTCTACTTCAAAACAATGTTTTTTCCTTTCTTCAGACTCTCTTTGTAGTAATCTCAGTGGCTCGTGAATTGTGACTCAAGATCCGGGTGGTTGTGAATGTTGAAGCTATTATATTGTTCCATATTCGCCTGTATTTAATTTTAGTTTATTGATGTTGTTGATTGAATTGAATAAGGTTTAGCTTAATAATACTCTAACGTTGTCTTGCCTAGAAAGTGGAATGTTAGGCGCTATCACGGTCCCGACGGTGGGTATCCGGGTCGTGACAAGTTGGTATCAGAGCACCAGGTTACCTAGGTCTCACAATTAACGAGCGAGCTTAGTAGAGTTTGGGGGATTGGTACAGAGACGTCTCTACTTATCTCCTAGAGGCTATGAAGCTTAGGAACAAATCTCACTTCTATTCTTCTCTGCCATGCGATTTTGTTTTCTCAATACTGATTGTACTCTTCTACTCTTATTCTCTCGCAGATGGCGAGAACATGTACCTCTTATTCAACCGAGCAGCTTACAAATCCTCCAGTGGCAGCACCTACAAGGGGAAGAGGTTGAGCCTGAGGCCGAGCTAGGGGCAGGGCTCAGCCCAGAGCTTCAGCAGCAGCTCCAGCAGTGGAGCCTCAGGTAGAGTTTGAGGAGGAGGCTCCAGCCCAGACTGTTCCTGTCGGGCCAGCTCAGGTTCTAGAGGGGTTCATTGGCACCCTAGTGCTTCACGACGCTTTGGTCTGTTTGGTGGGCCTTATTGAGAGTGTGGCCTAGACTAGCGCATTTCCCATGGCACCAACTGTCTCTCAGGATAGCGGAGGAGCACAGACTCATGCTACTCATACTTCGGAGCAGATGGATCCCTCTATCAGACTCCAACAACTCAGCCAATTAGAGTACTTTAATCAGTTGTTGTGGCACAGGCCGGTGAGGTGACAACAATGTCTTCTGAGGCTTTATGGAGATTGGACAAGTTCACTTCAGTGTTACATCTTCAGAGGATCCCCAGGAGTATCTTGACAGCTGTCATAAGATTCTACCGAACATGGGTATGATGGAGACCAAGAGGGTCAATTTTGCTGCATTTCAGATGACGGGGTTCCGCCAAGAAATGGTGGAGAGATTATTTGTTGACCAGATAGCAGGGTCGCCTGATCTTACTTGGGACCAATTCTCTCAGCTCTTCCGTGAGAATTTTCTCCCTATCACATTGAGAGAGGAGTATCACCATTAGTTCGAGCGTCTTTAGTAGGGCAGTATGATTGTTACTGAGTATGAGACCGTTTTGTGGACTTGGCTCGTCATGCTATTCTTCTACTTACCGAGAGAGAAGGGGTGAGGAGGTTTATTGAGGGACTTGCTCAGCCTATCAAATTGCAGATGGATAAGGAGACTGGGAGTGAGATATCTTTTACGGAGGTTGCCAATGTCGCCAGGTGAGTTGAGGTGGTTCTTGCTCAGAGAGGTCAGGGGTCTAACAAGAGACCTCGTCATTCCGGTAGTATAGAGGTGCCTCATCTGGAGGCAGTGGTACGTTTGGTAGGGGCCATCCTCCCAGGCCATTTCATTCAGCACTCTAGGCATCCCACGGCGCTCCAGGTGGTCATGGCCTTCATATGCCTTACTCTAATCAGCTAGCCTACAGTGCACCACCAACTACTATCAGTGCACCTTCGCTCCAGAGTTTTCAGGGTGGTTACTCAGGTTGATAGGATCCGCTTAACGACTAGTAGTCACAGCAGCTGAGGTCTTGTTATACTTGTGGTGATCCGAGGCACATTACTAGATTTTTCCCTCATGCATCGAGAAGTTGACAATGCTAGGGTTCTCGTGCCATGGTCCCGGCACCGGGTGCTGCACCGCCCGCTCATCCAGCTAGAGGTAGGGGTCAGGAAGCCAGAGGTGGTGGTTCGACCCTTAGAGGTGGAGGTCAGGCTACTGGAGGTGGAGGCCAGCCAGCCAGGGGCCGTCCTAGAGACGTAGTTTAGAGTGGTGGGGCCCAGCCCCCATGCTATGCTTTTTCGGCTAGGCCAGAGGCTGAGTCATCTCACGTTGTTATCACACGTCCTGTTTCAGTTTGCAGTAGAGAGGCTTAAGTTCTATTAGTTCCGGGTTCCACTTACTCCTATGTGTTATCTTATTTTGCTTCATATTTGGTTATGCCTCATGATTCTTTGAGTGCCCCTGTATATGTGTCCACACATGCGGGGAATCCTATTGTTGTAGATCGTGTTTATTGTTCGTGTGTGGTCACTATTGGGCGTCTTGAGACTAGCGTAGATATCCTACTTCTCGACATGATTGATTTTGATGTTATCTTGGGTATTGAATGGTTGTCGACTTATCACTTTATATTGGACTGTCATGCCAATACGGTGACATTAGCCTTGCCGGGGTTTCCTCGATTAGAGTGTAGAGGGACTCCTGACCATTTTACCATCATGGTTAGCTCTTATATGAAGACTCGACGTATGGTAGAGAAGGGGTGTTTAGCTTATTTGGCTTATGTTCATGATTTTAGTGCAGAGGTTACTTCCATGGATTCCGTGCCAATTGTTCGTGAGTTATTGAGGGTTTTTTTACAGACCTACCGGGGATGGCATCCGACAGGAATATTGATTTATGTACTCTGGGCACTCAGCCTATTTCCATTCCGCCATACTATATGACCCCGCCAAAGTTGAAGGAATTGAAGGAATAGTTGCTCGGTATAATAAGGGCTTCATTAGACCTAGTTTCTCGCCTTGGGGTACCCATGTGTTGTTTGTGAAGAAGAAGGATGGATCGATGATGATGTGTATAGATTATCGGTAGTTGAACAAAGTTACCATCAAGAACAAGTATCCAGTGAAAAGATATCCAGTTGTGAGACTGCAAAAGATATGTGGGATAAACTGGAAGTCACTTATGAAGGAACCAACAAGGTAAAAGAGACAAGAATAAATCTTTTGGTTTAGGACTATGAGTTATTTCAAATTAAGGATGGAGAATCTGTTGAAGAAATTTTTTCCAGGTTCATCAAAATTCTTGGAGACCTCAAATCATTTGGAAAACCTATTAAAAGTGGCGAACATGTTAGAAAGATCTTCAGAAGCCTACTTACAATTTTGGAACCAAAGGTCATCGCTTTAGAATGTCAAGATGTGGACAAAATTTCATATGATCAACTCAGAGTGACTTGATCTCCTTTGAGAAAACTCATCTTTACAGACAAATTCAAGAGAAGAAGAACACTGTTGCTTTCAAAGCAACTATGGCTGAACCGGAAAATGAAGATGAAGAAGAAGGAGGAGAACAAGATGAAAACATTGTAATGCTCTCGCAAGTTGTGACCAGAATGATGAGAAGAAACAAAAAACTACAGAAGAGGTAAGTCCAATTTCAGAAAAGGAAGGGTGAGCAATGAAGCTGATAAAAATGATGGAAGATGAATGTGGAAAGTTTGGACACGTTCAAGTTGACTGTCCGGAATTAAATAAAGAAGCTCAATAGAAACATGCAAAAGAAGAAAGCTTTTGGAGCATGGAGTGATGATGAGGAATTTGATCACGAGGAAATTGCCAACATTGTCTTTATGGCTCTAACCAATGATGAAGAGTCAAAAGATCTTGGACTAATGGCAAACAACAACGATGAAGAAGATGATTCAAGAGAACCTCGTTCACCGTCAGATGAACGAACTAGTGAGGTACGTACTCCTTTATGCCCAAGTTGTTATGAACTTCAAGAGTTTGTTGATATTGCTCTTGCATACATTTAAAGGGTAGTAAATGAGCTTAGAAAAGTCAAGAAAGAAAAATAAAGAGAGAAGAAGGACTGGGCCCTGAAAGTAGAAGTATGTGAAATTGAACGTTATATGCTTCAAGAGGAAGTAAATGAACTCAAGCTTCAATTGAATGGACTGCAAAGGACCTCAAATTATAGTCCAGTCAAGTAATCAGAACGTTCCTATCATAAAGAAAATAACGTGTTCCTTTTGTGGTTAAAATGGTCATAGTACTAACAATTGCAGGAACAAAATTAGAGCTGAAAATAGTTCTGGCATCTCTAACAGCTCATCTTGCACCTACTGTGGTAAAATAGGTCACACCTCAAATCATTGCAGGTTCAAGTCTGACATGAGATGGATCTACAGACCAAAATCTTCAAATCAAACTAACACTTAAAAGTCTAACCATTCAGGACCCAAGCAGGCTTGGGTACCTAAAAATAAGTAATCTTGTTTTGCAGGAACACCGCAAGGAGAATCGAAAAGGAAAATGGTATCTCGACAGCGCGTGTTCCTGACATATGACGGGTGACAAACAATTGTAAAACTCAGTTACCAAGCTAGATGGAGGAACATTCACCTTTGGTGACAAATCCAAAGGAAATGTTATTGGTGTTGGAAAGGTTCCTTTAAGCTCTACATGTGACGTGGATGAAGTCTACTTAGTCGATGAACTCGGCTACAATCTTCTCAGCATCAGTCAACTATGTGACAATGATTATGAGGTTTGTTTTATGAAACATGGCTGGTTCATAGAAGACGAATCAGGTAATATCATTCTCTCTAGTAATAGGGACAAAAATGTTTATACTATCAAAAACTTGGAAAACTTTGGGGATTAGATTTGACTTACTTCTATAATTGAAGGTCCTTGGGTATGGCATAGAAAACTAGGCCATGCACACCGTTCAAAAACATTCAAAACATGACCTTGCTAATTGTCTACCAAAACTGGATTTTTCAAAAGATCATATCTTTGATGCATGTCAATTAGGGAAATAAACTCGATCTTCTTTTAAAGTCAAAAATATTGTTTCTACCTCTAAACCTCTTCAACTACTGCATATGGATTTATTTGGTCCCACTAAAACTGCTAGTATAGGAGGTAACAACTATGCTTTTGTTATTGTAGATGATTTCTCTAGATTTAAATGGGTTACATTTCTTAGTCATAAAGATGATGCCTTACAGAATTTTGAAGTTTTCTGTAAGAAGGTTCAACGTGAGAAAGGATACTACATCTCTACCATTAGAAGTGATCATGGAGGAGAGTTTGAAAGCAGAGCTATTGAAAATTTCTGCAATGATCAAGGAATCTCCCATAATTTCTCGTCACCAAGATCTCCTCAACATAATGGAGTAGTAGAGCATAAAAACAGAACCTTGCAGGATATGGAAAGAACCATGATTGTGGAATACTCTTTACCTCATCATTTCTAGGCAGAAGCTGTGAGTATAGCATGTCATATCATTAACAGATATCTTATCGACCTATTCTCAAAAAGACTCCCTATGAACTGTGGTATGGTAAGAAACCAAACATCAACTACTTCCACCCTTTCGGATGCAAATGCTTTGTTAATAACAATGGAAAGGATAATTAGGGTAAGTTTGATCCAAAGAGTGATGAAGGTATACTTCTTGGTTACTCTCCCTCAAGTAGAGCTTACAGAGTTTATAACAAGAGAACCTTATGTATTGAAGAATCTATTCATGTTCTTTTTATTGATACTAACCCTAGTCCAAGGAATGAACATGTTCCTGAAGATGAGGAAATCTTATGTGCTCCAAAGTCCGTTATTGTAGGTACGGATCATCAAAGTGAGTCAGCTAATCAATAGACTCAACCAGCTGAAGCTCCTCCAGAAGATCTTGATCCCAACCAGATCAGTCAACTACCAACAAAAAGAACTCTACAGCAAATACTCCAAATGAATAGAAGAATGAACCAGGATATCCTCACAAATTCATTATAGGAGATCCACATACGGGAATAACCATAAGGAGATATCAAAAGAACAAATCTCATGTAGCTCTAATTTCTCAAATTGAGCCCAAGAAGGTTGATGAAGCTCTAAAGGATTCTCATTGGATCAATGTTATGAAAGAAGAAATAGTCCAGTTTGAGAGAAACAAAGTTTGGCAATTAGTTCCAAAGCCTCAAAACTCTTCTGTTATTGGAACTAAGTGGATTTTCAGAAATAAGTTGGATGAATTAGGCCAAGTCATTTGAAATAAAGCAAGACTGGTGGCTCAAGGTTACTCTCAACACGTAGGAATCGACTATGATGAAACATTTGCACTTATGGCAAGACTTGAATCCATCCGAATTCTACTTGCCTTCGCTGCTCACAAAGGATTCAAACTATTTTAGATGGATGTCAAAAGTGCGTTCCTAAATGGTTACATATCTGAAGAAGTATACATGAAGCAACCTCCTGGATTTGCAAATGCCACTTTTCCAAACCATGTATACAAGCTGACTAAAGCCATGTACGGTCTTAAACAAGCTCCTGGAGCATGGTATGAAAAGGTTTCGAATGAGGTAATATCGATACAACTCTTTCTATCAAGCAATCAAATTCGGGTAATCTCATTACCCAAATTTACGTAGATGCCATCATTTTTGGTAGCCATAATACTGTTCTTTGTGAAGAATTTGCTCTTTCTATGAAAGGTGAATTTGAAATGAGCATGATGGGAGAATTGACCTTCTTCCTTGGACTTCAAATCAAGCAGTCTCCTAAAGGAATTTTCATTAGCCAAACCAAGTATAGCAAGAATCTTATCAAAAAATTTGGGATGGAAAACGCTAAGGCTATTGGCACCCCAATGAGCCCAACTATCATGCTAGATGAAGACAACATTTGAAAAATGGTTGATGAAACCATGTATAGGTGAATGATTGGATCCCTACTTTATTTAACTACAAGCCGACCAGATATTATGTTTAGTGTATGTAAATGTGCCAGATTTCAGTCGGCTCCTAAGGAATCCAATTTTACTGCTGCTAAATGCATAACTATATATTTAATTGGTACTACTGAATTAGGACTATGGTATGATCATACTAACAATGTCTCCTTTAGAGGTCTTTCGGATGCTAATTATGTAGGAGACATGACTGATAGGAAAAGTACCAGTGGGACATGTCAATTGCTGGGAAATGCTTTAGTGTCCTGGCACAGCAAGAAATAAAATTGTGTTGCTCTATCAATGACAGAGGAAGAATATCTAGCTGTTGGAAGCTGTTGTACACAAGTCTTATTGATTATGCATCAACTTCTGAATTATGATTTATCTCTTATTGCCACTCCTATTTTTGCGACAACACTAGTGCTATCTATATATCTAAAAATTCTGTGCATCATTTTAGAGAAAAGCATATAGAAATTAAACATCATTTAATTCGTGATCATGTTGCAAAAGGTGATATTGTGTTAGAGTTTATTAGTACTGATTCTCAACTTGTTGATATTTTTACTAAACCTCTTTTGGAAGAAAGATTTTGCATTCTTCGAAAAAAGATGGGCATTGTGCCAAATTTGTAAACCAAATATTTCCCTAAGTGTTTAAATTGTATTACACGCTTTTAGTATATTTTATTACCTTAATTATCCGTGTACTAATTACTTTTTCTATGGAAGTGTAATTATTACTTGTACCGCGAAGCAGTCATTATGAAGCATCACCTCCGGTTGTACTTGACCCTTCCAGTAACCAAGACGCTCCTTAGCTCCTCTCAAATCCCTTGTTAAAAACTTTCCATCTCCAAATGCTTCTCTTATTCCCTACCAAACAACCGATTTTACTATGGCCAAAAGAAACCCTTCCTCTGCAACTAGACGAAGCTGTAGGTTTCAAACACCTCTCAATACAGAAGATCCCGTGGATGTAGAGTCATCCATTGACTTAGATTTTCTCAAATCAGAAAATGATAGCAGTGCTTCATCTAAAAATCACCCCATCAGCCAGAAAAAGGTCGGTAAAAGACCCCTGGAGCGAACCCCCAAAAAGGATACATGCAAGAAGAGCAAGGTAGAATGCTTGGAATTTGGTTCTGAGGACAAGCTGATCTTCTATGGTCCTAGTGAAAAGGAAAGGTTTGAGTCCTACAAGTCAAAATCCATGGCTTATGGACGCTCTGTAAGTCTTTCTCTTATTCAAAGTCTTTACTGTGACGTGACTTCAATCTTCGATTTTCATCACCTTTCCCCTTTGTTTGACACTCTTGGAAATTTTGTGTGTGAAGAACCTGTGAGAATGTTTTATGCAAATCAGTTTGTGAATGATAAGGATGATTTGGAATCTATGGGTTTGGGAACTAGAATTGTGTTGGAATCTTACCAATTTGAAAAGAATTTTTCTGCCAAATTTAATGGGTATGATGTTTTTGCTCAAAATTCTTTGACCAAATATTTTGAAGTGTCTCTTGAAGAAGCAAAAAAATTTCTGTCTGATAATCCCCCTGATATTGGCCCCAAAAATCTGATGTTTGAACACCGTGTTTTGGCCCACATGATTGCCGCCACTCTCCTTCCTAGGTCTGGGTCCCTAAGTTCTTTATCCACTTGAGATATCTTTGTCCTCTACTGTCTGGTTAATAATAAGCGTCTTGATTGGTTTGTGTGGATTCGTCAGTATATGCTTGAAAGTATAAGGGATAGTTCCTCCTCTGCTGCTTGTCTGCCCTAGGGTATTCTTATCTCTCATATCCTGGAAGTTATGAAGGTAGACTTTGGCATCCTTTACACCCAAGCACATCTCAAGCACTTATGATAAGACTGCTTTTTCTATGATAGGATACTCTATGGGTGAGAATGGATGGGTTAAGTGAGCCAAGTTGAATGTGCTCCAACTTTAGTTGATGTCCAAGTTAATCAACCAGTCTCTTAGTCGACTAGCTCTCAGAACCTTCAACAAATTCAACACTACCTTGATGGAGTCAAGCTTCTTCTTGCGGAGATGAAAAAATGGGTAGATAAGATCAGGGATGTCACCAAGGAGACAGGTTCAGACGTGGCCAAGCTTCGGATAGACATAGGAGCTACAAGGAGACATGGAACCAGGGATTTCAATTCCATGACTGAGAAGATGGACAATCTCGCCAGGTATGTTGAAAACTCCTATGACTCCTTCTGCACCAAGGTGATCAACACCCTCAAATACTTTCTGGGACGCAATTAATTATCTCTGGTTGTACTATTGTGACAAACAATCTTTTGTTTATTTTTGCTATTTTTTTGGTGATGGTTGCCTTTAGACAATTATTTTTGGTTTGTACTAACTTAAGCCTCTGCTGAAGGCTCTACTGCTTTAACCACCTTTTAGTATGCACTTTATATTCTATATTACTCTGTGTTTTTTTCCTTTCGTTTTTGATTGATGTCAAAGGGGGAGAAAATGTGTGAGTAAACACTCAGGGGTAGATATGTGCATAGCATAATGAAACAACATACTCTCAGGGGAAGCAACAACTCAGGGGGGTCAACCCCTAAAAAGGGAAATTTCTTAAATTACGTTGTTTACTCCTTATTGATTGCCATCATAATAAAATGGGAGATTGATAGGTTCAAGGTTAAATTTCAATGATGACAATAATACCATATGCAATATGTGCAGGACAAACAAAAAGGAAAGAAATGGAGATTCTCGGCAAGATTGCTACTGGATTCGAATTTGCAAATAAGGAAAGCATGAAAATGTTGTTACTACAATCAAGGAAAGCAAGATTGCTACTGGACTAGAAATGTCAAGTAAGGTAAGAAGGAACATGTTGTTACTACAATTAAGGGAAGCAGATTGAATCGTCCTCAAATGGAAACTTAGACTGCAATCATGGATTCTCCAAATCTCAGCAATCCCTCGATCATAGCGTAAATAACTCCTCAAATCAAGTGGTGACAAGAATGTCACAATTGAATCTAGGCTCTTCAAAGAGCAAGATTCGAAGAGGCACCCCTTGGCTCAAATCCCTCTATCAAAGATCTTGTGCCTCTAATTTCGCTGAAGATTCAACGACTCTTTTCTCTCTTATAAGAAGATTGACTGTTCAAGAAGAAGACCACGTAACTACACAAACTGTATTCCAAATCTGTCTATTTCTTAGTTCAAACAATGTAATTCTTAGTTATCAGTGTCTCAAAAGATAGAGAGATCTATAGTACAAAAGAAAGTTCTGTAAACTGATTAGAAATCAAGAGTGATACTGTACGTTGATGGTGTACGCGATAGAACCATCGATATTGTAACTTTGTTAAAAATCTTAAGGGAACCCTTGTGACCCAAGGTAAACTGGATGTTAGTACCACAACGGTACCGAACCCGTATAAACTGTTGTGTATTTGATCATTTCTCTTTACTATTTTCTTTCATTATGTTCTGCGTTAGTCAACAAAGACTTGTATTAGTCGACTAAATTTAATTAGTCAACAATTCACCCCCATCTTGTACTTTCATCCATTGCCGAGGATTGATGATCTATTTGATCAGCTTCAGAGTGCCAAGGTGTTTTCGAAGATGGATTTGAGGTCTGGCTATCATCAGTTGAGGATTAGGGTATCTGATGTCCCTAAGACATCTTTAACGACTCGACACGGGCACTATGAGTTTCTAGTGATGTCCTGTGGGTTGACCAATGCCCCAGCAGCATTTATGGATTTGATGAACCGAGTGTTCGAGCCTTATTTGGACTCCTTTGTGATTGTGTTTATTGACGATATATTGATCTACTTCCGCATCCGAGAGAAGCATGAGCAGCATCTTAGGATTATGCCTCGGACTCTGAGAGACAACCAATTGTATGCTAAATTTACAAAGTGCGAGTATTGGTTGGATTCAATCGCTTTCTTGGGACATGGTGTTTCAGCAGAGGGCATTCAGGTGGATCCTAAGAAGATTGAGGCATTTCAAAATTGGACTAGACCCACTTCAGCTATGAAGATCAGGCGTTTCTTGGGTTTGGCGACCTATTACCGTCGAATTTGGGGAGGGGTTTTCATTTATAGCAGCCTCGTTGACTAGGTTGACCCAAAAGGGTGCCCCGTTCAGATGGTCAAACGAGTGTGAAGCGAGATTTTAGAAGCTCAATACTACTTTGACTAAAGTGTCGGTGTTGGTGTTGCCCACATGTTCAGGATCTTACACGGTATATTGTGATGTGTCCCGTGTTGGGCTCGATGCGGTATTGATGCAGGAGGGCATGGTGATTGCATATACGTCGTGACAGTTGAATTCATGAGAAGAATTATCCTGTCCTTGATTTAGAGTTGGTAGCCATTATCATGCACTGAAGATTTGGAGGCACTACATTTACGGTGTGTCGTGTGAGGATTTCATGGATCATCAGAGCCTTAAGTATTTGTTCAAGCAAAAGTATATCAATTTGAGGCAGAGGAGGTGGTTGGATCTATTGAAAGAATATGATATCACCATCATGTATCATCTTGGGAAGGCCAATGTGGTGGGCGACAGAGGTCTAGTCATGTTCTAGCTTGTACAGTCATTGGGTCTTCTTTGTTTGAGCGCATTAGAGATTGACAATATGATGACCCTTATTTGTTGGTCCTTAGGGACATAGTGCGGCACGGTGGTGTCAAGCAGGTTACTAGTGGTGATGACGGGATCTTGAGGATGCAGGGTTGTGTTTGTGTGCCTAATGTGGATAGACTTTGTGAGTTGATTCTTGAGGAGGCCCACAATTCCCATTATTCTATTTATCCGGGCGCCGCAAAGATGTATCAGTACTTACGACAGCATTATTGGTGGAGGAGGATGAAGAAGGATATAGTTGCTTATGTAGCTTGGTTCCGGAATTGTCGGCAAGTCAAGTATGAGTATCAGAGACCTGGTGGTTTTCTTAAGAAGATAGAGATTCCTGAGTGGAAGTAGGAGCGAATCACTATGGATTTTGTCGTTGGACTCCCACAGACTCGGAGGAAGTTCGATGTTGTTTTGGTCATTGTGGATAGGCTGACTAAGTTAATGCATTTCATTCCTATGGCACTTACCTATTCTTCAAAGCGGTTGGAAGAGATTTATATCTGCGAGATCGTCCGTCTTCACGGTGTGCCCGTTTCTATCATTTCTGATCGAGGTACGCAGTTCACCTCGCACTTCTGGAGGGCAGTACAATGTGAACTGGGACGCGGGTTGAGTTGAGCACAGTCTTTTATCCTTAGACGGACGGACAATCCGAGCGCACTATTCAAATATTGGAGGATATGCTCCGCGCATGTGTTATAGACTTTGGAGGATCGTGGGATCAGTTCTTTCCCCTTGCAGAGTTCGCCTACAACAACAGCTACCAGTCGAGCATTCAGATGGCTCCCTATGAGGCATTATACAATAGGCAGTGTTGGTCGTCAGTTGGGTGGTTCGAGCTGGGAGAGGCTCGATTGTTGGGCACAGATCTTGTACATGATTCCTTGGATAAGGTCAAGATTATTCAGGATCGACTTTGCACAGCTCAGTCCAGGCAGAAGAGTTATGCCGATCGTAGAGTTCATGATGTTGCATTCATGATCGGGGAGAGAGTGTTATTGCAGGTATCACCCATGAAGGTTGTAATAAGGTTCGAAAAGAAGGGCAAGCTGGGTTGTAGGTATATCAGACCTTTTGATATTCTGGAGAGAGTGGGTGAGGTGGCTTACAGGCTTGCGTTGCCACCGGGGTTATCAGAAGTTCATCAAGTGTTCCATGTATCCATGCTCCAGAAGTATGACTTATGAGGAGGAGCCAGTGACCATTCTAGCCCTGCAGGTTTGCCAGTAGAAGTCCAGTATTTATCCTTCAGTTCGTGTGCAGTGGAAAGGTCAGCCCGTCGAGGCAGCTACTTGGGAGTCCGAGTCGGACATGCAGAGTAGATATCCCCACAATTTCTCCAGTTTAGGTACTTTTCTATGTCCGTTTGAGGACGAGCGTTTGTTTTAGAGGTGGAGAATGTGATGACCAAATAGGAAATCTCCTATTTTAAAACCTAATTCCGTGATCCGAAGCCTTAAAATCATGTTTTATCCTTCCTCAATTTGCATTGCACAGTCCGGGTGTCTTTTCGGGAAGTCTTTATGTTAAAAATTGAGAAAATCAAGAATATTTGTCTAAAAACATTATTTGAGATGACTTCGGTCAACATTTTAAGTAAACATACCCAGATTCGTGTTTTGGCGATCCCGGTGGGTCTGTACTATGATTTAGGACTTGGGCATATTCTCGGAATCGATTTCGGAAGTCCCTAGCCCGAGATATCGGACTTTGTCGCAATTTGAAAGTTAAAGGCTTAATGAGTGTGACATGTTTAACCAAAGTTTGACTTTTTGGATAACATGCCCGTATTATGGTTCCGGAATCTGGTATAGGTCCAATAGCATATTTGTGACTTGTCTGTGAAATTTTATGAAAAACGAAGTTGGTTTGACGTGATTCGGATGTCTGGTTGTGAAAGTAGATGTTTCAAAGTTATCTTGAAAATTTCATTTAATTTGGTGTTCAACTCGTAGTGCTTGGTGTTATTATGGCGATTTGATCGCGCGACCAAGTTCGTATGACTTTTTAAGACTTTTGTGCATGTTTGGTTTGGAGCCCTGAGGGCTCGGGTGAGTTTCAGATAGGCTACAGAGGGAAAATTAGACTTAGAGCATTGCTGGTGTTTCAATTTCTGGCGTAGGCCTCTGATCTCGCAAATGGGAGATCAGGCATCACATTTGCGACCTCTAAAGGTTCCGCATTTGCGAGCTATTTCTCGTATTTGTGAAGAATAGTTGGGCCTCATGACTTTCGCATTTGCGAACAATCCTTCACATTTTTGAAGTGGTACACGACAAGGCAATGATCGCAAATGCGATCAAATGGTCACAATTGCTGAGATGGTAAGGCTCGTATTTGCGAGATCTTCTTTGCATTTGCGATATTAGAATTAATGTGGGAACCTTCGCATTTACGAGAGGTTCTTCGAATTTGCGTGGCTCACATTTTTGATTCCCAGGTCGCAAATGCGACACATGCAACATATCAAAATGACTTTGGATGAGATTTTTGGTTCGTTTCTCGAATTTTCAAAACCTAAAACTTTTGAGGCGATTTTTCCAAGACTTCTTCTTCCCCGAATCGTGGGTAGATGATTTAAACCTATTTCTTTTCAGTCTTTCACTACTTTTTCATAAGATTCAACCTAAAATCTAAAGTTTACATGGTGGAATCGGTGGTTTTTGGCTAGAAATTAGGGATTTGGTAATTTGGGGATTTAGACCTCAAATTGAGGTCGGATTCCAAAGCATATCACACAGCCGAGCTCGGGGGTGAATGGGTAATTGGATTTTGGTCCGAAATTTGGGTTTGGACCATGCGGGCCCGGGTGTTGACTTTTGTTGACTTTTTCAAAAATGGCCTAAATTGAATTCTTTAAAATTGTGGGTAGTTCCTAAGGCTTAAATTTATTTGTTTGGTTGGTAATTTGCTAGATTCTATCCGTTCGGAGGCTTGTGTGAAAGGAAAATCCGTGGTTGAGCTTTGAGTTTGAGACGTTGGAGCGAGGTAAGTGTTGTGGTTAACCTTGATTAAGTAAATAGGAATTGTTTCCCCATTTGCTACTTGTTTAATTATTGGGAACAACGTATATATGAGGTGACAAGTACTTATGCGATGTAGTCGTGTTAAATCATGCGGGTGGGGTGTGGTTTCTTGCAAATATAGCTTCCTTGTTCATGTTATCCATGACTAGACTAGTATTGTTGAATCGATCGGTTTATCATGCTTACGAATCTTTTGGTGATAATTGAGTATTGATTCTGAAGTTGAGGTTGACATTGTGAAACCAAATGTGGAAGTAAGGCATGCACTTGCTGTTTTATCTCACTGTTGCTATATGTTCATTGCATTATGGTAAGGGAGAGTGTTAATGCACGAAGGGTGATGCCATGCCGTTTCTATTGACTTTATGGTGAGGTTGAGAGTGTTATGCACAAAGGGTGATGCCGTGCCATATTGTGAGTGTAATGCACAAAGGGTGATGTCGTGCCATATTGTGAGCGTAATGCACAAAAGATGATGTTGTGCCATGTTATGAGAGTTAATGCACGAAGGGTGATGCCGTGCCATTTCTATTAATTTCATGGTGAGGATGAGAGTAAAAGAACGAAGGGTGATGCCGTGCATCTTTCTTTTACTGTCTTCACTGGTTCTATTGGTTCATAGTATATTGGTTGTTCACATTATCATTATGTTGTAGTTCTTTATCTTGTATTCCCCTCGGCATGTTTCCCCCTCCCGATATTACATGCTTAGTTCCTCATTGCTTCTATTTGTATATATATACTGTTAAACTGTACAGGTTGATTTGTAGGTGGCTTGTCTTAGCCTCGTCACTATTTCGTCGAGTTTAGGCTCGACACTTACCAGTACATGGGGTGGGTTGTACTGATACCGCACTCTGCACTTTCTGTGCAGATTTTGGTACTGGCTCTAGTTGATTGAGTGATTAGCTATCAGATTTGTAGTCAGGAGACCCAAGGTAGATCTGCTGGCGTCCGCAGACCCTGGAGTCTCTCCTTAGTTTTATCATTTACTACTTTTCTACTTTAAAATAGTGTATTTTCCCTTTTTCAGACTCTGTTTGTAGTAATCTCAGTAGCTCGTGAATTGTGACTCCAGATCCGGGTGGTTGTAAATGTTGAAGCCTTTATATTATTCCGTATTCGATGTATTTCATCTTAGTTCATTGTTGTTGTTGATTGAATTGAATAAGGTTTAGCTTATTAATACTCTAACGATGGGTTCCCTAGCAAGTGGAATGTTAGGCGTTATCACGATCCCGACGATGGGAATTCCGGGTCGTGACATCTACCTCACATCACGATCTAGTCGACTAACAGGAAAATCAGTCAACTACTTAGTTAAAGAAAAGAATGGATAAAAATTCACCCCCTCTTGTACTTTTAATTGGTATTTGAGCTGGTCTCACGTCTTTACCCTTTTACTTAACAGTTAGTGAGAAAAGATCATATCAAATCAAGTAATTGCCTGGGCACTATTTCAAGAAGGGACATCTTAGGTAAGGCCACCGTATTACAATGACAATATTTTCCCATTGGAAAGTCTGCATGGAAATATATACTGTGAGCATGTGATTTTTACCTACCATATAATCCTACAAAAAATCAATAAATTATTTAGTTTATGAATTTTTATTGAATTTCAGTGCTATTTGTGAATTAATTTTGCATTATGTAAATCATAATTCGTCTTGTTAAAAAGCGGCATAATTAGGTGCGTAACCTTAAGTACTATCTAAATAAATATAATTGTTTGATATAAAGTAGGTTAATGTTAATTTATTGATTTAATTATTTATTTTTCACAAAATTGTGAAAAGCCTGTCGTTTAATTGGTTAGGAGTAAATTAAGTAATATGACTCTTAATTAATTAATTAATTGAACAAGGACTAGGATGAGAAATAATTATTGCATTTAGTTTTAATTTTAGGTTAATTTAATTAATTAAAGTTGGTTATGATTAAAATGAATTAAAATGGACCTGGGCTAGAATTGCCAAGGCCCAAGCTGCCTTCACCCATACCCAGCCCAACTAAACCTCTACCCGGCCTGCCCCCTACATTACCCAAACGACCCCGTTTAAAATGAGTGAACGAATCCCAGCCGTTGATCAAAATAGATCCAACGGCTGGGAACCCCCAAAGCCCCAAGTATATATCCGTTTACACCCCCTACCCCCAATTCAAAGTATTACACCCCACCCCCTTAGAGACACCCCCTGTCTGTCTCTCTCTAGCCTCTCTCAACCCGCCGACTTCCGCCATGGCTCCACCACCTCTCCGTCGGCCGGAAATCGCCTCCGGCGGCGTAGATTCCCCAAACTCCACCAAAATTTCACCCTACAATCCTCTCCTCACCCTCAACCACCTCCCATCCTTAATTTCCCCAAATAATCACACATTTCTTAGCAATTTCAGATCTAAGAATCTGAAAAACATAAAATGGCACACCAGTCGACTTCGAAGGATTCAACGGCTCAGACCTACATGAGTCAATTTCTCTTAATAAGTGCAATTGATTCATGCTGGTTTGACTCGTTTTCAAACCCACCGGAGTCCGGCCAAACTCCGGCCAGCCGCCGGAATTCGGTCAAGATGTTTCCACTTAACCAGGTGCTTCCCCTCTTTCTAACCATTTGTTAAAATTGATCACTTAGGTTAGAGTTTGGCCCAGTTGTTTAAATCTGAAAATTCTTGATTAAAATCTGGATTTTCTTGCTTCTCTGTAAATTTCCTGAATATGACAGCATGTTCTATATAATTAACATGTTCGTTAATTTGATTTCTCTCATGATTTTGTTTAAATTCTCTTCCACGGTTTATCTCTGCCTATTTTTTTTTTTGTTTTTTTTTTCTGCTTAATTAAGTTCAAACTCAAAACTTGTTTAATAATAATCATTTTGTAGTTCCCATTAACTAGTAATAACGGTTTCTTGACAAGCATGATTATCGACATAATTAGATTTATCATTGTATGCATTGTTTCTTGCCTTGTTTGATTAGATTATTTGTCAATATTATGATTGTTCTTGTTCATGTTAAGTGAGTATGTAGTTGTTAGAATTTACTGTTTTTCTTTAAGCATGGTCATCTTTGTCGATTAATTGCTTCATAGTTCATTGGAGCATGTTATAATTAAGTTAGTTATTTAATTACTCAAATTAATCAGGAGACTAGTTAATTTTGAACCAGTGTATGGTCGTAAATTAACTTAGTCTAATCCTAAACTCAAGATTAACCCAATTAATGATGACCCTCTAAAAGACACTTGTTTAACCTAGGTCAATAACTTCTTAGATAATCAACTAAGTCCTAGATCCTAATTAAAAGTAATTAACTAGGGCTACTTGATTGAAGTAAGTCAACTAACCTAAGTTTAAGGAATTAAGTTGATTAATCTTAATTAAGCCAACTACACTAAGATTAAGTTGATAATACATATTAGTCTTAGTTAACTAAAGAACCTAACTAGGGTTAATTAACTAGAGTCAATAATAACCCAAGCAAGTTTAACCCTGATTACCTAATGGTAATTTCAGGGACTTCAAGGGGTATATTAGGAATCTTAGGTAAAGGAATCTTGAGCGTAACAACCCAAGAACCTTTTAGACTTGTAAAAATCAGATTTGCAAGGGGTATTAGGGTCATTAGGATAGCTGGAAACTTCTGGAATAGGGGCAGTTGTCCCAAAGGATAAGGGTGACAGCTGCCCTATGTACTATTTCAGCCCATTAGATGGGGAATATGCTGGGTATATTCCATCCCCCAAATCTCTTATAAATACATTCATTTCCCTAATGTAAATAGAGCTATGGACAGACTGAAAATTACTTTTTCTTTTACAGACTGAAAATTACCTTCTTTACACACGAAAATACTTGCTTTTCTTCATCTTCTTTACATTCATTTAGCTGCTGAAAAACATTTGAAAACAAAAAATCAGAGTAGCTTTTTTATTCAAAAAAAATGATAATTTCCAAAAAAGATCAGTAAAAAGATCTGATTTCTCTCAAGAGTTCATCAAGGTTTTCTGGTGGGTTTTCTTAGTTTTGGTCTCGTTTGGTCTTGATTCTGGTTTTATGAAAACTCATTCGGTTTAGTTTTGGAGCAGGGGTCAATGTTTGTGGTTGTTGTTATTGCTGGTTGATTATTCCTTCTCCCAATTGAGCTTTTCTTAGCCTGACCTTTATTTGGTCAGGATTTTCTTGAATTCTTACTCTTAAAAGGTATGTAATACTGAACTTTCTATGAAATTTAAGATCTGAGATATGTTTTTCTTTCTTTCTTGTTAATCTGTGGTTACTTATTCAAATTTGGTTGTTCATTTATGTGTAATTATAACCGTAGAACTATCTCTTAAGTGCTTCTGTGATTAAGTCTATGTCCATGTAAATGAAGTCAAAGTAAAGTCATTAAATAGCACTAAAGGGTAGTGAATCTGACCCCTTTATGGTCAAATTCACCCCATAAAGTGCTTAAATATTAGTCTGGACGACTCAGACTTTATATAATTGGATGTCACTATGGGGACATAATTTAAAGGGTAGCATCTGATCTCTATAATAATCAGATTCAGTCCTTTGAAATGCACATGAATTTTTGTATGGTTTAGTTTGGGACTAAGGTTGAAGAATACAGGTTCTAATGCATGGATGTTGCTGGCTTGCACATGAGCAACAACTAATTTTATTTCCCTTTTATTTTTCTTATTAGCAAAAATCTGTATTTTTTGTTTAAGAGTAATGTAATAACATATTTATAGTCTTTTACATACTTTTCAATTGTAAACATGGACTGTACTATATTAAAATTTATGTTTAGTTGTATTTCCTTAAATTTGGAATGTTGTTTCTTTTAAATTATCATAGAAGAAGTCATGACAGTTTGGGCCGGACTGATAGATGGCCTATTAAGGTTGAAATCTGTCTAAATCCCAGGCTATTGGGCCTAAGAGGTACAAAGCCCAAAGCCTTATTGCTATACTTCAGGCTTAAAGTAGTTACAACATAATTTACGTTAGATTCTAACTATATGTTTCGCCAATATTCAAAAAGTTTCAGTTCTTTTTCTTTCACGTAATTTCAGTATTAAACTGAAATCTCAGTTATGCTACTAGAATTGCAGCTTTGGATCTATTCTGTTTTTCTTTTGGTTATAGTGTTTCCTTGAGCGATATATGGATTTCATACTTAATTAAACATAGTCTATCATAGCTGAGATTTAAAACAACTTTTATAACAAAAATAATAACAACCCAGTTTTGCTACTCAAATATCTCCCCTTGATTTTAAAATCCTTCCTAAACTGATCAAGCAATTTCAACTCAAAAATCCTTTTTATCTCGAAGCAGTTTTAAGATTGCCACTTGTGAAACAAGGAATAGGCCTTTTAAGAGTCATGAACTGATTCGTTTACATGCCTGGAAAAAAAACCTTCGTCTAATTAAATGCGTCAAATGGTAGTGAAACCTCAATTGTCATTATATGATATTATATCCGTAGTTCAAGTTTGCCTTATTTGTTTCCATATGATTCGAAATGTGTTATTTGCTTTATTTTAGTCCAAATTATGTATTTCTCTTTTGCAAGTAGCCAAAACTAGGATGGCCCAAGGTGATTAATTCGGGGCTAAATTTGGCCATAGCCCGCTCTCATGACTTGATTTAGGATTTCTAATATAGATATAGTGAAATTTCGAAAGCCTTTTAGATAATGAATGCCTTAACCCTAGAAAATAAAACAATCATCGAAGTATACGTTTTACGTAACTTCAAATGAAACTAGCTAAAACTACCTTTTCTCAATTTGTGTATACGTTTACGTAACACAAACAAAGACTAAAATGAGCACTCATAGAGACACTTTTAAGAACGAATTTTTTAAAATTATCGAAATTGCGTACACGCCTGCGTGACGTGATTTCGGTTTCTTTTTGGACAACAAAACAAAATACGCGCTTGCGCACTTTATTTATCTTATGAGTTCAGTGTTGAGAATTGTGTACACGTCCGTGTGCTTTGATTTTAGACGTATTTTAAACTCTACGGGTTTAAGCATACGTGACCCGTCGCAAACAATTCTTTGAATACAAAATAATAATAAAAGCGGTAAAGATATAAAAAATGCACATAGGTATAAAATCAGTAATTAAACAATTTAGGCCCAAATTTAATCATTAAGCAACCGTGCTAGAACCACGGAACTCGGGAATGCCTAACACCTTTTCTCGGGTTAACATAATTCCTTACCCGGATTTCTGATTCACGGACAATTTAACGGATTCAAAATTCCCCGGTTTTGGGATTTCTAAAAAATAAATAAATGGTGTCCCGGGACACCGTAAAAAATTCGGGTGGCGACTCTGAATAAAATAAATCCCAAAATCGAATAATGTCACTTAAAGTAGAAAAACTCCCTTATTACCCTTATCAGGTGAAAAAGGAGGTGTGACATATACAAAGTCCTATGATGTCAATTCCAATTCCAACAGATAAACATCTACTGATCCAGTAGATATAGATGACTATTCAGACGAATGGCATAATCCAAGTCAATGCCAAGGCACAGAATCTTCAATGCCATCAGTGAAGAAGAATATTAGAAAATCCATGTTGTGATACGACCAAGGAAATGTGGGACAAAATGAAAGTTACCTATGAAGGAAAGAGCAGAGTCCATGAAACAAGGATAAATATATTGATCCATGATTATGAACTCTTTCAAATGATAGAGGGTGAATCTATTAAAGAAATGTTTGCTTGATTCAGCAAAATCATTGGGGACATGAAAGCTTTTGCAGAACATACTCTAGTGGTGAACAAGTTCGAACAATTCTAAGAAGTTTTCCCACTACATGGAAAACAAAAGTAGTTGCACTGGAATCTCAAGACCTGGACAAACTATCGTATGATGAACTACATGGAGACCTTGTAGTTTTTGAGAAAGCACATCTCAAAAAATGTGGATTGGAGGAAAAGAAGAAAACAATTGCTTTCAAAACCACTATTGAAGGATCTAAGGATGACAATGATGATGAAGTGGAGGCATTGGAAAAATAAATTGCTATGGTCTCAAGAAATATGAATGGATTGATATAGAAAGACCAATAGGAGAAGAATGTCATCTAGAAGAGTCACACCATACAAAATGAACAAGACAAGAACGATGGAAAATGTTTTGAATGTGGAAAGTATAGCCATGTTCAAGCTGAATGCACAGATCTCAAAAGAAAAGCCTCTGGAGGATTTCACAAAAACAAATCCTTCGAAAGTTGGAGAGATAAAGACAACTCATAACATGAAGAAATAGCAAACGTTTATTTCATGACCATATTGGAGAATGACATGAACAAACACTTAGGCTGCTAGACAGATGAAGATGTATCAAACGGTGACAACAAGGAACAAACTTAAAAATGCTTCATGGAATGCGGTGAAACAAGTGAGGTATGACCTTATGACTATGAAAGATACAACGAATTACAAGATATTCTTGATCTTACCATGACACAGTCTCAAAAAATTCTATATGAATTTTAGACTAAATAGAGAAAAGAAAGACCGTGAACTTAAACTTGAAGTCTCTGAAATCAAAAGAGATGTCCTTCAAGAAGAAGACAGGAAAATTGCAATTGCAACTCAATGACATGCATAAATCCACCAGTCACTGCACGGTCAGGTCTAACCAAGTGACATATAAGTCAACTGGAAAAAGGATCGTTGGAAATAAAACTAATAGCAATACACCACTAGTAGATCTATTGAAAAATCCATCATTGTATGTCATTATTGCAATAGAACTTGTCATAAGTATTCCTTTTGTATATTCCGTAATTTGAAATATTGTCGGATGGATCTAGAAACCTAAAAATGGTCCTACTATTAATAGAACTAACTAAAACGGACCTAAGCAAGCTTGGATACCTAAAAGAAGGTAATAATTTTTGTTCGCATGAATCCATAGGAAGAGTCAATAAGTAAAGTAGTGCCTCGACAATGTGTGTTCCAGTCACATGACGGGCGAAATGGAAAAAATTTCAAGTTTGGTGATGATTCAAAAGGAAAAAATGTTGGAAGCAGAACAGTTACATTCCATAATAATTATGACATTACTGAAGTTTATTGTAACAACCCAACCGGCCGTTTTGAGGATTTGCGTCTCGTTCGGTGGCTTAATGCCTCGAGGAACTTCGTATTGTGTAATATGACTTGCGCGTGTGTCCGGGTTCAATTTTTGGATGATTCAGGATTGATTCGGAAAGGATAATTCTTATTTTGGAAGCTTAAGTGAAAAGAGTTTACCGGATTTTGATGTGTAGATGACCCCGGAATGGTGTTTTGATGATTTCATTAGTTTTGTATGTTAATTTTGGACTTGGGTGTATGTCAGAATTTTTATTTGGAGGTCCGTAGGTTGATTTGATGCATTTTGGCGAAATTTGGAAAATTAAAGTATTAGAAGGTTGAGCGGTTTGACCGGGAGTTCACATTGATGATATAAGGTTCAGAATTTTGTTCTGGGTATTAGAATAGCTTCAATATGTCATTTAGGACTCGTGTGCAAAATTTGGGTTCATTCCGGGTTGATTTGATATGTTTCTGCACAAGTTATAGAATCTGAAATTTTCATAAACTCATAAGTTCAATTCGAGGTACGATTCATAGTTTAACGTTGTTCGATGTGATTTGAGACCTCGAGTAGGTCTTCTTTAGGTTACGGGACTTGTTGGTATATTCGGACGGGGTCCCGGGTGGCTCAGACGAGTTTCGGACGAGGTTTGGATCATTCAGATCATTTTTGGTTAAGGTTGGTTGCCAGAGCTCTGCTGTGGTCGCACGTGTGGGACCACTGGGCGCAAGTGCAATGGTCACAGGTGCGGTTACAAAGGCGCTAAAGAGAGATGGATGGGAGATGTGTTGTTACGCATATTCGATATTTTTCCCGCAGATGCGCTTTGGCAGGTGCGAGTTAATGCATGCAGGTGCGGCCGTGAGCTGGGTGGCAAGTCTTCACAGGTACGCTTCTTGGTTCGCAGAAGCGGCACAGCAGTGCAAAGGGTCTTTTTCTGGTGTGATTCCGGGGCCGGTAATGGAGGCTACAGATGCGATGAATTTGTTGCAAATGAGAGAACTCAGGTGTGTAATAATTATCCGCAGATGCGGAAGTTCCAGGGAAAATGTTTGAAGTCGAGGGTTTGGTTATATTCATCACTTCATGAGTTAGAGGATTCAGTTTTGAGTGATATTTTGAGGTTCTTCACGAGTTCGATTTGGGTAAGTGTTCTCTATCCGAAATTGATTATATTTCATGATTCCATACTCATTTATTTCATTAATTAGTGAACTGAATGGAAAAAATGGAAAATTTTGTAAAATCTTTCAAGAATGTAAAATGAGGACTTGAAGGGCGATTCAATATCGGAATTTCATTTTGGTATGGTTGTACTTGTATCGAAATGTTTGTTGGGGTATTGTAATTTTTTTGGGTTCCGAGGTGCAGGCCCAGGGTTGACTCAGGTTTAATTGAAGATCGAAGTTTTATTATTCGTAATTGGTTCCTATGAGTTTTAATTATGTTATGAAATTATTTTGTCTAGCTTTGAGCTGTCCGGAGGTTGTTTCACACGAGAAAGACATTTTAGAGCATTGGTATAGCTTCATTGAGGTAAGTATCTTGCCTTACTTTGTGTGGGGGAACTACCCCTTGGGAATTGAGGCATTTTTGCTATTTGTGTGATATGAAAGCCAAGTACGCGAGGTGACGAGTACGTACTCAGTATTTTTGCTATTAAAGAATATGTTATTCCTTGATGAGTTACTTTTCCATTCATCTTGTGGTTATGTAGATACCATACACAATGTTGAGCCGTGGGCTACGTGGTGTGAAATTATTGATATCACAAAATCATTGGGAAGGTTGTGGCCTACGGGCACTTGTGTTACGAGTTGATCATGTTGTGTTATTGTGATGATAGTACGTGTGAATTTGTATGTGGTTTGATTTTTGTTTTGCGGAGTATAAGGGTGGCATTTCACTGTTGTTGTTTTGCGAAATATATAGGTGGCATTTTACCGTTGTTGCTATACGGGGTATAAGGGTGGAATTTCACTAATGTTGAATGTAAGGAGTGATAAGGGTGGCTATTGCACGGAATGTTAAGGGTGGCTATTATTCAAAGAGATAAGTGTGGCTATTGATATTGTCAGGGCAGAGTGATAGGTGGCTATAGGAGAGATAAGGGCGGCAATGTCAGGGATTATGTGCGATGATATGGGAGTATTGTGTTGGTGACTTTGTGTTGTGTTGTTATCTTCCTTGTGTTTGTTATACACTTCACGTAACTTTTCCTGTTGTTTCGGTGAGCTATTCTATATCCTTGATATTACTTGTTGATGTGGGATATAATAGTACATTTGCACAAGCATACATGGTAGTATGATACTTATACTAGCTCATAAGTACGAAACACCACATTTATTGATTTTTTCCATGTATTCTTGTATTATCCGTTTCGTATTTCTATTGAGCCTGTGATTATGCTGGGCGGATTGTGATTGTGAGCCTGTGATTATCCGCGCGGATTTTGATTTTGGCACGTGAGTTATCCGTGCGGGTTGTGATTCGAGATGTGAGCACTAGGTGCTATGAGTATAGGTTGATTATGCTATTGGCACATGAGTTGTCCGTGCAAATCCTTATATTGATATATTGGCACATGATTGTACGTGCGGTTGTGATTCGATATATGAGCACGAGGTGTCGTGAGTATATGATGGTGGGTTGAGACCCGTGATTTGTGACTATGAGACGAGGTACCACAGAGTGACTTTGTTGTGAAAACTTATGTTGGACAACTTGATTAATTGGTTGTCCTATGTTTTTCTTATTTGGTTTTAAATGATTTTTATTGGTGTTCTTATCGCTTTACTGCCTATATGAACATGTTGATTTTGTTGTCATCAATTGATTACTGTTTCCAATTATTATCCATATACTGCTATGTTGCACAGGTTATTTTGTCTAGTGAGTGTCTTGACTGTACCTCGTCACTACTCCACCGAGGTTAGTGTTGATACTTACTGGGCACTGACTCTTATGTACTCACACTACACTTCTGTGCAGAGCCAGGTATTGGAGATATCGGACCCACGCAGAGTTAGCTTATTGGTCGCAAGGATGTGAGGTAGAGCTGCTTGGTCGTCGCAGTCCTTTAGAGTCATTTCTTTCTTTGTACTGTCAGCTTGTATTTAAACAATACTATATTTCAATCCTTGAGATCATTTCATGTATTAAGCTAGAGTTCGTGAATCTGTAATACCAGTCTTGGGAGGTTGTTATAAATATTGTCGCGTAGGCTTATTTCCGCTTTTGTTTCAGTTCCTGTATTAAACTCAGTTTCAAAATAAAAAATAATTGGTTTAATTATTATATAAATCGGTTTACCTAGTCTTAGAGACTAGGTGCCATCAAGATATTTTATGGAGGGAAATTGGGGTCATGACAAGTTGGTATCAAAGCCCTAGGTTCATAGGTTCTACGAGTCACGAACGAGTTTAGTAGAGTCTTGTGGATCAGTGTAGAGACGTCTATACTATCTTCGAGAGGCTACAAACTATTAGGAAACAATTCCAATTCTTTCATTCCTATCGTGCAAATATGCTAATTTCAGAGTTTGAGCCTTTGTATCTGTATTCTCTCCCAGATGGTGAGGATGCGCTCTACCATGTTAGTTGAGCAAACACCTGCACCCCTGCTAGAGCCGCGAGAGGGCGAGGTCGATGTAGAGGACGGGTTAGAGCAGGACACGTGCCGCGACTAGAGCACCTGTTTGAGAAGTAGTTGAGAAAAGCCAGTAGCTCTGGTAGGGGGACAGGCACTTCCGGTGCCTGTTCTTACCTATGGACTTCACGAGACTTTAGTGCAGTTCTTGAGCATGTTTAGTACATTAGCTCAGGCAGGATTGTTTTCCGTTACACCAGCTACTTCGCAGATTGGGGGAGGAGCTCAGACTCATGTCGCCGATACTCCAGAGCAGCATGCTCTAATTGTTCAGGTTCCGAGTGTGGTGCTGGTACAACCTGTTGTTTCAGTTCAGCATGAGGTCAGGTCAGGGCCATCAAAGGAGGAGTAAAAGAGGCTTGAGAGGTTCAAGAGGTATAGTCCACCTAATTTTAGTGGCAAAGCTACCAAGGATGAGTAGGGATTTCCTAGAGAAGTGTTGCCGTATTCTCCGCACCATGGGTATTGTGGAGGTTTGTAGAGTTTCTTTTACTACATTTCAACTATCAAGAGTAATGTATCAGTGGTGGCAAGTTTATGAGAAGGGTAGACCAGCCGATGCAGCACCACCCACTTGGGCTTAGTTTTCAGAGATGTTCTTAAGGGAGTTTATTCCCTGGACCCTCTAGGATGCGTGGCGTGCAGAGTTTGAGCAGTTGTGTCAGGGCACCATTACGCTGTCAGAGTATGACATAAGGTTCAGTTAATTAGCCCGCCATGCACCTACGTTGGTTCCTATAGTTAGAGAGCGAGTCCGCAGATTCATCAAAGGGCTCAGTTATGATCTTATGTTTTGCATGGCTCGAGAGTCGCAAACTGATACTCCATTTGAGTAGGTGGTGGAGATTACAATGATGTTAGAGCATGGTTAGGGTGAGGAAAGGGATTCTAAGGAGACCAAGATGTATCGGTGTTCTGGAGGGTTCAGTGGATTTCAGACCTTTCGTGGTTCTCTAGTTAGTTCTTTTAGTGCATCATTGGCACAGGGTTCCTACAACGGTTATTCCAATTATCCAGCACAGATCAGTACGAGCAGCCACACCCGTAGAGCGGTTATTATGAGTGGTGATACTAGGAACATCATGAGAGATTATCCCAGACTTGGGAGTGGCATATTTCATCATAGCACTCGGTCTAAGGGCTTCATTCCAGTTGCTACTCCACTTGCACAACCAGCTAGGGGTGGAGGACAGGCGGGTAGAGGGTGCCCTAGAGGGGGAGGCACGCCCCGTTGATATATTTTCCATGGTATGGCAGAGGTCGTTACACCAGTCGGTGTCGTTACCAGTATGGTTTTTATTTTCTATTGAAGAGCACTATCCTTGTTCAATTTGGTTTACTTATCGATGTGAGCCCTCCTATATTGCTTCACATATGGTGAGTTCTGTGATTTATAGTTTATTTATTTATTTACCCCTGTTGAGAGATTTTATGGCGGTAGCCCATGTCTATCATTTTGTTTTGTTCATTATTGAGAGCTATGAGACTAGAAATGGATTTCTGTTACTCATTATGGTAGGTTTTGATGTGATTTCTAGAGGGTATGGTTAATATTTGTGATTTAGATGCCCTACCGATATGGGGATTTAATTATGTGCTGTGATTGTGTTTCGCGGAATTGACTTAGTGGAAGATTTTGGTTGGTATGATGTGTATACCGCTTGTAATTTAGAGCCGAGGATGGAATCCTCATGTTTTCATGTGGTTTGATATGTTTGAACCGGGTTACGTGGTCCGGTAGAAGTTATATCAGGATGAGATCCTTATGATTAGTGCATGTGTTTTAATTCACCCTTATGGAATTGATTCGTAGTAAGGTAGTGATAGGGAGTTGTGCCTGTTGGGCTTGTTTGATAGCTCTCCTATATGTTTCTCTTTGTATATTTAGTCATATCCACGTCGTGATTATTGGAGTTTTTAGCTTACGAGGTGTGTGCCCGTGTGGCGTTAAATGTGACTTGATGATTCAGGTGAAAAGTTATGAGGTCTTCGTGTTTCTTGCATCGTTATTGGTGTTGTGGAGGTCTAGAATGAGGTTTTAGCTGAGATGAGGTCATCTGCCGGTGCTGTATTTGATTATGGGCAGCTATTGTGATCAGAGATGTTCTTATGGACATATGTGTAGTGTGTCACGTTATGTGTTTGTACCTGGTGGGGGTAGGCAAGAATTGTTACAGCTGTTGAGGCTGATATCGTGTGTTTATGTGGGAGTCGGGTCTTTTGGAAACGATTCGTGGTGAGAAATTTTGTTCTAAGGTTTGCCAATGTAGGTGAAAGGAATAATTTTCAATAGAGTTGGTGTTGTCGGGCATATTTGGATTAGGGTGACATGGGACCACTCGCGAGTATATGTATGATGAGTACATTTGGTGATTTGATGACTTCGAAACGGTTCTTGGCACGTTCGAGGAAAAACATTTGTTTGAGAGGGGGAGAATGTAACGACCAAACTTCATTTTGAGGATTTGCGCCCCATTCGATGGCTTAAGGCCTCGAGCAGCCTCGTATTATGTATTATGACTTGCGTGTGTGGCCGGGTTTTGTTTTCGGATGATTTAGGATTGATCTGGAAGGATGATTCTTATTTTAGAAGCTTAAGTGAAAAGAGTTGATCGGAGTTTGACTTTTATGTAGACGACCCAGGAATGGTGATTCGATGATTTCAATAGCTTCGTATAGTGATTTTGGACATAGACATATGTACGGACTAAGATTTGGAGATCTGTAGGTTGATTTGATGCATTTGGAAGAATTTGGAAAGTTGAAGTTTTGGATGGTTGATAGGTTTAACGGGGAGTTGACTTTGATGATATAAAGTTCGGATTTTTGTTTGGGAATTAGAATAGAATTGCTAAGTCATTTAGGACTGGAGGGAAATATTAAGGTTCATTCCTGGTTGATTTGATATGTTTCGGCACAAGTTATAGAATTTGGAAATTTCATAAACTCATATGTTCGATTCGAGGTGCTATTCATAGTTTCGACATTGTTTGATGCGTTTTGAGGCATTGAGTAGGTCCAGGTTATTTTACGAGACTTGTTTGTATATTCGGACAGGGTCACAAGTTTCTCGAATGAGTTTTAGATGAGGTTCGGATTATTTAGATCATTTTTGGTTAAGGCTAGTTGGCAGAGTTCTGGTGTGCTCGCACCTCGGACCATTAGACGTAGGTGCGGTTATGAACGCGCAAAAGCGAGATGGCTGGGAGCTGGAGTCTTGCGCATCTGTGATGCTTTTCCCGCAGATGCGGCAACGCAGGTGCGAGTTAATGCACGCAGGTGAAAACGTGATCTGGGTGGCAAGTCTTTGCAGGTGCACTTCTTGGTTCGCAGAAGCAGCACCGCAAATGCGAGGGGTCTTTCGCAGGTGCGAGTCCTTGGCAGGTAAGTGGAGGCCGCAAATGCGGAAAATTTCGCGCAAACGCGAGCGCGCATGCGCTAATTAGTTGTCCCCAAATGCGGAAGTGCTGGGAAGAATGTTTAAAGTCGAGGGTCTGGTTAGTTTCATCACTTCTTGAGTTAGAGGCCTCGATTTTGAGAGATTTTTGGGGGTTTCTTCACGAGTTCGATTTGGGTAGGTGTTCTATATCCAAAATTGATTATATTTAATAATTCCATAATTTATATCATTAAATTAGTGAATTGAATGAAAGAAAATGGAAAACGTTGTAATATCTTTAATGTAATATGAGGATTTGAAGGGCAATTCGATATCGGAATTTGATAATTTTGGTATGGTTGGACTCTTATCAGAATGGGTGTTCGGGTTTTGTGAATTTTATCAGGTTTCGAGGTGCAGGCCCGAGGTTGATTTTTGGGTTGACTTTTTAGTTTTAATTAAATACCGAAGTTTTATTATCTTGAATTGGTTCCTATGAGATTTAATTAAGTTATGAAATTATTTTTTCTACGTTTGAGTAGTCTGGAGGTTATTTCGCACGAGGAGGCCATTTATGAGTTGTAGTCTAGCTTCGTTGAGGTAAGTATATTGCCTAAATTTGTGGGGGAACTACCCCTTAGGAATTGGGTCGTTTGTGCTATTTGTATAATCTGAAAGCCGTGTACGCGAGGTGAGGAGTACGTACTCGAGCTTATATGTGGAAATTCTATCGTTTTAAAACTCTAAGACATATTTATGTATTAAATTGGAAGTTGTTGGAACTTGTTATATCCTTTATTCGCCATGTCCACTATTACATGCTTTCTTTGAAGTTGTAGTTATCTGTCACATTTTTTAGTTACCGAGTTTCTCCTATATTCTTATTTGGAATTATTACTACTTTAACCATTTCGTGAATTCTTTTATTGTTGGGTTGCCTTTTAGCGGAGATACTTACACTATTGATTTTATTCTAAAACAATAAATTGAAATTGAAGTTATCAAGAGGCATTTATCTATTATTCCCAAAGTTGTGATTAAAGTAGATGTTGTTCCTTGTTGAGTTACTTTTCCATTCATGTTGTTGTCATTGAGATACCATACACTCTGTGTTGAGACGTGGGCTACTTGGTGTGAAATTATTGATATCATGGAATATGTGGAAAGGTTGTGACCTACGGGACATGGCATTTCTTCAGCTGACCGAGGACATGAACCTGGATATAAAGGTGTGGAGGCGGAAGATTAGGGTGGAAGGTTAGTAGGTAGTCGTGAGTTTCCCTTTGTCTTCCCTAGTTCGATAATTTTAGTGCTAGTCCGGTACTCTTTTTCCGCAGTTTGCTATAGCCGCATGTCTTGTTCTGTTTCTACTTACCTTCGGTAATTCTGTAGTTTCTAGAAAGACTTCGTCATATTCTCATGTGTTGCCTTAGAATTATCTGTCTAAATATACTATGTTGCTATTACTTGTTATCGGTACTCCTTTCATATCATGTGTTGTTATCACCGATTTAGTTTTCGAATCATTTGTCTTGCGACCGCTGTGAGGGATTCCTTCATCTTCTTTAGTCGAGGGTCAATCGGAAACAGTGTCTCTACCCTTCCAGGGTAGAGGTAAGGCTGCATACCCTACCCTCCCCAGACCCCACTTGGTGGGACTATACTGGGTTGTTGTTGTTGTTGTTGTGGCCTACGGGCACTTGTGATACGAGTTGATCATGTTGTGTTGTTGTGATGATAGTACATCGAATCACTATGTGTTTTGATTGTTGTTTTGAGGATTATAAGGGTGGCATTTTATCGTTGTTGTTTTTGCGGGGTATAAGGGTGGCATTTCACCGTTGTTGTTACACGGGGTATACGAGTGACATTTCACTAATGTTGAATGTATGGAGTGATAAGGGTGGCTACTGCACGGAATGATTAGGGTGGCTATTATACGAAGAGATAAGGGTGGCTATTGATATTGTTAGGGCGGAGTGATACGGGTCGCTATAGGAGAGATAAGGGTGGCAATGTCAGGGATGATGTGGGGTTATTGTGTTGGTGATTTTGAGTGGTGTTGTGATATTCCTTGTGTTTGTTATACACTTTGTGTAACTTGTCTGGTTGTTTCGTTGAGCTATTCGATATCCTTGATATTATTTGTTGATGTGGGTTGTAGTACTACACAGGCACAAGCATACACCATAGTATGATACATATACTAACTCATGAGTACAAAACTTGACATTTATTTATTTTGTCCATGTATTCTGGTATTATCCGTTTCATGTGGCTATTGAGCCAATGAATATGTCGGGCGAATTGTGATTGTGAGCCTGTGTTATGCCAGGCGGATTGTAATTCTGGCATGTGAGTTGTCCGTATTGGTTGTGATTGAGGATGTGAGCACGAGGTTATGTGAGTATATGATGATTATGTTATTGGCACGTGAGTTGTCTGTGTGGACCCTTATATTGATATATTGGCATGTGAGTTGTCCGTGCGGTTGTGATTCGAGATGTGAGCACGAGGTGCCGTGAGAATATGATGGTCGGTTGTATGCAAAGTTTGGGTTCATTCCAGGATGATTTGATAAGTTTCAGTGCGAGTTTTGAAAATTGGAAGTTCAAAGTTAATAGATTTTGATTTGAGGTGTGATTCGTCATGATGTTTATATGTGTGTTTTGAGGCCTCGAGTAAGTACGTGTTATGTTATGGGACTTGTTGGTATGTTTGGACAGGGTCCCAAGGGGCTCGGGCGTGTTTTAGATTGATTTCAAATCATTTTTCTTCATGTTGCTATTGCTGGTTGTTGTTGGTTCTGGTGTGACCGCACCTGCAGTTGGTATGCGCAAGTGCGATGGTCGCAAAAGCGACAAAGAAGTCGCAGGAGCGGAAATACTACTGGTAGTAGGCGTCCTCATAAGCGGAGTTTGCTTTGCATATACGAAGGCACAGATGCGGTGAGTTGAGCGCAGAAGCGGTTGGCAGCTCATAAGTGATGTTTTGGCGTGCACCTGTGTGTGTGCAGATGCAGGTATTTTACCGCAGGTGCGAAGGAAGGCCTCCAGTTCTTCTCCGCATAAGCGTGATTTTGGTCGCAGAAGCGGTTAATGTGTCACAGATGTGAAAGTGCTGGGCAGAATGATAAATCTAAGCGTTCACAAGTTTGGCTTCATTTTTAACATTTCCAAGCTCGAATTGAGGCATTTTTTGAAGCAAATGTCACCATATGAATTGGGGTATGGGTATTTGAGTTATATGGTATATCTTGTGATTGTAACTTGGGTTATGGTTGCAGTTTGGTACAGCTTGTTCGAACTTATACAGTGTGTAGGTTGCGAGATTCAGATTTTATAAGAAATTCCGGATTGTTGGAAAATTGGATTCTAAGGCTTGTGGGCTAGGTTGAAGCATAATATTGGAAGGATAATATCGGAAGTCGGCTTAGGAATTGTCTATAGTTCTTGTTGATGGAGATGGAGCTACATGGATTGTTGAATTGATGAATGGTTATGAATTTCTGCGTGTTCTTTCATTATCAGCAGTGTACGAAGGTATTCGAGTGAGGTTTTGTTAGATATGAGGTGTATTACCAGAATTGGGTTGTTTTGAGACGCTGCTATGATCGGAAACTCTGCTATGCGTATTTGAGTTATATGGTATATCATGTGATTGTAACTTGGGTTATGGTTGCGGTTTGGTACATCTTGTTCGGACTTATACGTTGTGTAGATTGCGAGATTTAGATCTTGTAAGAAATTCCGGATGTCGGAAAATTGGATTCTAAGGCTTGTGGGCTAGGTGGAATTGAGAAATTTAAGTTATTTTGTGTTATCGGATCTGTATTGGATAGGGTGAGATTACCCCCGGGTATGTGCACGGTAAGGTTATACGACGACTTGATGGTTTTGGGAGCAACTCTTGGCATGTTCGAGGACAAACATATGTTTAAGTGGGGGAGAATGTAACGACCTGACCGGTTGTTTTAAGCATTTTCCCTTCGCTTGGTAGTTTACGAGCATGAGTAGCTTTGTATGATGTATTATGACTTATGTGAATCGTCGGTTTTGGTTTTCAGGTTATTCGTAATCGATTTGGAAGAATGAATTTTATTGTTGAAGCTTTAAGTTGAAAGAGTTGACAAAGTTTGACTTGTAAATTTGACCTCAGAACAGAGTTTTGATTGTCCCGGTAGGTCCGTATGGTGATTTTGGACTCGGGCATATGCCCACATTTCCATTTGGATGTTTCTAGAAGGTTTCGGCACAAGTTGGCGAAAACTGGAAATTTGAAGGTTTGGAAAGTTCATAGTTTCATCGGAAGTTGAATTTAAGGATATCGAACTCAGATCGTTGTTCCGGAATTGGAATAGTTTTGTCATGTCATTTGTGACTTGTGTGCAAATTTTGGGTTCATTCCAGGATGATTTGATATGTTTCAGCGCAAGTTTTGGAAATTGGAAGTTCAAAGTTCATAGATTTCGATTTGAGGTGTGATTCATTGTTTCGATGTTTTTATGTGTGTTTTGAGGCCTCGAGTAAGTCCGTGTAATGTTATGGGACTTTTTGGTATGTTTGGACGGGGTCACAAGGGGCTCGAGCGCGTTTCATATTGATTTCAGATCATTTTCTTCATGTTGCTATTATTGGTTGTTGTTGGTTCTGGTGTGACCGCACCTGCAGTTGGTATGCGCAGGTGCGATGGACGCAAAAGCGTCAAAGGAGGTGTAGGAGCGGAAATACTGCTGGGAGCAGGAGTCCGCAGAAGCGGAGATTGCTTCGCATCTACGAAGCCGCAGATGCGGTGAGTTGAGAGCAGAAACGGTTGGTAGCACAAAAGCGAAGGCAGGCCTCCAGAGCTTCTCCGGAGAAGCATGATTTTGGTCACAAAAGCGACGGCGCACAAGAGGCAAATGTGTCGCAGATGCGAAAGTGCTTGGCAGAATGATAAATGCAACGGTTCACGATTTTGGCTTCATTTTTACCATTTCCAAGCTCGGATTGATGCGATTTTTGAAGCAAATGTCACCATATGAATTGGGGTAAGTGTTCTCTGCTCGTTTTTGGTAATTGGATTGTGAATTTATAGAGGAAATTGGGGGGTTTTGGCCTAAAGTTTCATAATATGAATTTTTGAGTTTTGAACATCGAATTAGAGTCAGATTTGAGTAAAACTAGTATGGTCAGACTCGTAATTTAATGGGTTGTCGGATTTTGTGAGTTTTTTTTATTTCGAGGCGCGGGCTCGGGTGTGATTTTTGGCCGATTTTGGGTTTTGATTAATGATTTGATCTTTATATTTTGAATTGTTTCCTTGGGCTTTATTTGATTTGTTTGAGTTGCTTTTGGCTAGTTTTGTCCGTTCGGAGGTTGCTACGCGTGTGATGGTTGTATTGGTACAAATGAGCTTCACACGTGTAATAATTCTGATGACTCAGCAATCCATGTGGAGCAATGAAATCATGACAACTGGACAAATCTCAACCTAATCGAGAAGATGAAGAGAGATGGTCAGAATGAATCAAGGAGGAATAAATGGCAGATTCAGAGGTCTTCAATTAATTAGTCAAACATTATATAATTGTCACGCAACAGTTACGGTTAATCATTGTAACTTTACATTAATGTCATTATTAGTCATTAATGCTCAATTACTGAAAAGAGTAGACGTTATATTAAGAAATTCCCTATAAAAGGGAGTAAAATATAACTTGTAAAGACACGTTCGAACTACTATTGCAATATACTTACTTTTTATGCATCTTAGAGTTTTCTATTTACGAATTTACTTACAACTTTTAGCATATTCTTTGGTTATCAGAAACCCGTGTTCTTCTTAAAAATAGCTTTGGCAGAGAATCTAATTCTTTGGTTAAACAAATTGGTTCTGTTACTGGGAAATCTGATAATCTCTGTTCTTTCTCAAACAACATGTTTTGTGAATTATGTCGAACGCCAACGACAACAACCAACAAAGGTTTGGAAATCCAGTTCCATCACCTTCAAGAACTCCACGATGCTCAAGGGAAAATTCCCCAGATAGATCTACGACTCAAAACAATAATCACAATGGAAATGAACAAATAGGAGAACAAGATCAGGTGAAGTAAATGGTTGGTGAGTATGTGACTCAAGCCTTACAAGCTTTCATTAGGGGACTACCGGCTGCATCACCTACACCTCCTCCTAACAACACTGTAACTCTGGAAAATCCACAATCCGGATTAGCAAACTCAGGAAATTGAGGCACTCCAAATGTGTCCTCGAAGCAAGACCAGGTATGTCTAATAATCCAGAATTACAATCTTTATTACTAACCCTGTAGAAACAGGTGAAGGAACAAAACGATCGAATCGAGCAAATTCCTGGAGTACCACATGTCATCAAAGGCATTGATGTTGATCGATATTCTCAACAACCTTGGAATCCAAGTGCGGCACCCTTGCCTATTCCCAAGAAATTCAAAATGCCTGATATTCCCAAGTACGACGGGACAACATATCCACGTGATCATGTAACTGTTTTTACCACCGGAGTAAAAGGCAACGACCTGACTAAACAAGAAATCGAGTCAGTACTAGTCAAGAAGTTTGGAGAGACACTCACCAAAGGAGCATTAACATGGTATTCTCTACTACCTGAAAATTCTATTGACTCTTTTGTTGAGCTTGCAAATTCTTTTATAAAAGCGCATTCCGGTGCGCAAAAAGTCAAAAAAAGAATGGAGGACATATTCAAAATAAAACAAGGAGACACAGAGTTGCTTCGTGAATTTGTAGACAGGTTTCAACGAGAAAGAATGTTGCTACCAAGGGTACCTGACAATTGGGCAGCTATGGCATTTGCAAGCAATTTAAATGACAAAGGTTCAGAAGCCACGAGAAGACTCAAGGAAAGCTTGAGAGAATTCCCAGCCACGACGTAGAACGATGTTTATAACAGGTACAACACTATAGAAGAAGACACCATTGCTCAGACAAAAGCTGAAGATTGAACCAGTTCTAGACGCTCCGAACCAGAAAGGAGAACATGTAAGAACAGGTACGACCCTTATATGGGACCTTAGGGACGAGAAAATCATCCCAGGTTTGAGAACACCCGGTCAGAATATAGACAATCAAAGAGAGATACGAGCTCACCCTCATCAAGATCCAGAAAGGATCGGGATGAACGAAATAGAGGTAATACAAGAATTGGAGACCACAACTTCAATGTAAGTACTTCTGAATTAATTACAGTACTGAGAAATATGGGCGATAAGGTTTGATGGCCCAAAGAAATAAGGTCGAACCCAAATAGAAGGAATCCAGACTTCTGGTGTGTGTTCCATAACGATCATGGGCACATAACATCAGATTGCAGATTATTCCAAGGTGAGGTAGAACAATTATTAAGACAGGGCTATCTAACAGAACTGTTTAGTGAAAAAGGTAAACATGCATATATGAAGAACAGGCAGGAGCCCCCAAAACCACCATCTCCAAAGTGAACAGTGAACGTGATACATGGAGGAGAGGAGGTGAACGGAGTAATCTGCAAAAGAACAACAAAATTCACAATTACACAGGGGAAGCGGATTCGTAAAGACGTGGAAGCAGACAATATATCATTCGATGATGCAGATATCAATGGATTAATGCTTCCGCACAATGACGCACTGGTAATATCCCTACTTATGCATGACACTAACGTAAAAAGAGTGTTGATTGATCCATATAACTCAGTCAACATCATTTTGTCAAGACTTGTGGAAGAAATGCTAATGGAGGATCAAGTAATCCCAAAAGTACGAGCCTTATCTGGGTTTGACAACTCTACAGTCATAACAAAAAGGGAAATTGAGCTTAGCACCTATGCAGAAGGAGTAATCAAAATTACTAGATTCCAAGTCATCGATACTGATATGGCCTACAATGTAATCATGGGGAGACCATGGATCCATGACATGAAAGCAATACCATTTACTTTACATCAGGTAATTAAATTCCCTTCCAAATGGGGAATTCAACATATTCGAGGCGATCAACAAACCTCAAGGAATATAAATTTCGTAGCATACTCTAACTAAAAAAAGAAGCGGAAGAATCAAAAGACGAGGAAATCGCCCAAACATGTACGAAAAAAACTGTTATCCAAACAGGTATGGAAGAAGATAGCCACGAGAAGGTGAACCAAGTCACCACGGATGAAGTATCAAAACATACGGACATGGATTCCAGACCTGATGTAATTCAGGAACAAGAAGAGGACAAGCATATCTAAAAAACTACGTAGGAGCTCGAAACTGTTCCACTGTTCGAGCAGAAGCCCGAACAAGAAGTTTACATAGGCACGGGGCTAAGCCCCAGCAGAAGAGGTTAGTTAATTGGATATTTAAAGGCAAATGCAGATTGCTTTGCTTGGTCCCATTCAGATATGGCAGGTATTCCTCCAGAAGTGATGACTCATAAACTAAATGAATTCCTTCGTGCCTGTCAAGAAAAAGAAAAGAAAGAAAGGACCATTCAAGAACCAAGTGATCGACGAAGAGGGGGACTTACTGTTACAAAGTCATGCCTTCTGGCATGAAAAATGCTGGAGCCACATACCAAAGGCTAGTGACCAAGATGTTCAAGGAACATCTAGGAAAAATAATGGAAGTATACATTGACGACATGCTGGTGAAATAAACACTAGAGGAAGATCATTTCCAGCATCTTTCAACCACCTTCGAAATCCTGTGCAGGTATAACATGAAACTAAATCCAGAAAAATGCGCATTTGGTGTTGGATCAGGTAAGTTTTTGGGTTTCCTCGTGTCAAATAGGGGTATAGAAGTAAACCCTGCTAAGATTAAAGCTATTGATAAATACCCAAAATACTTAAGAGCAAAAAAGAAGTTCAAAGATTAACAGGAAGAATTGCAGTCTTAGGAAGATTTATCTCCAGGTCTTTGGAGAAGAGTTTTAAATTCTTTTCAGTTCTAAAAAAGCAGAATCAATTTGAATGGACGGACGAATGTCAACATGCTCTCAAAGATCTGAAGGCCTATCTATCAAAACCCGCATTGCTGTCTAAGCCAAAAGAGGGGGAGAGGTTGTATGTCTATCTTGCCTTTGCAGAAATTGTCGTAAGTGCAGTACTAGTAAGGGAAGACAAAGGTAAACAATCTCCAATTTATTATGTAAGCAAATCTTTAATAGATGCTGAAACTAGATATCCTCATCTAGAAAAATTAGCCTTAGCTCTAATCATAGCAGCTAGAACATTAAGACCATATCTTCAATGCCATCCAATCACTGTTGTGACCTCGTACCCGTTGAGAAATATTTTGCATAAACAAGAGTTATTAGGGAGATTAGCAAAGTGGGCAATATAATTAAATGAACATGACATAATATATCAGCCAAGGACTGCAATAAAGTCTCAAATATTAGCTTATTTCATTGATGATTTTAATACTAGCATAATCCCTGAAGTAGAAAAAGAGTTACAACTCTTTAACGGGGCTAATCTAGGAATATGGACCCTATTTACTAATGGATCTTCTAATGTAAAAGGAGCCAGTTTGGGAATTGTTTTAATATCACCTACGGGTGAAAAGATACGACAATCCATTAAATGTTATCCCATAACTAACAATGAAGCAGAGGATGAAGTTGTAATTGCAGGGCTTGAACTGGCACGAGAACTCTCAATTGAGCAGATCGTGATCAAAAGTGACTCTCAACAAGTGGTAAACCAGATGCAAGTGACTTATACCGCTAGAAAGGCTCGGATGCAACAATATCTGGAAAAGGCACGAGACCTAGTAAGACAATTCCAATCATGGAAAGTTATGTAAATACCCAGGGAGGAAAATGTAGAAGCGGAGGCATTAGCTAACCTCGCAGCAGTTGCGGAAGTGATGAATAAAGACAATGCAATTGTCATACACCTATTTCACTCAACAATAGACTAAGAAAAAAATTAGGTAACATTTAACAGTTTGACCTGGGATTGGAGAAACAAAATTTTAATTTTTTTGCAAAATGGTACCATACCCGAAGATAAAAAAGAAGCTCAAGCACTTCGCCGCAAAGCTGCACAATACTGCCTCATTCGTGATACTTTGTACCGCAAAATGTTTGGAGGTCCATTATCAAAGTGCCTCGGACCCAATCAAACGGAGTTCGTAATGAAGAAAGTACACGAGGGACACTGCGGAAACCATGCAGGAGCAAGATCCTTAGTCAAAACCCTAATTAGAGCAGTGTATTATTGGCCCAAAATGGAAGAAGAGACTGAGAATTTCGTAGCTAAATGCGACAAATGCCAATGGTATGCTAACAACATGCATCGACCAGCAGAGTTACTTCACCTAGTGATATCACCCTGGCCATTCATGAAATGGGGCATGGACATAGTAGGACCCCTTCCCCCAGCTAAAGGAAAAGCAATACTGATTATTTCACAAAGTGGGTGGAGGCAGATGCTTTTAAACAGGTGCGAGAAAAAGAAGTGAAAAGCTTCATATGGAGACACATAATATGCTGCTTTGGAATACCGAAGGAGATTGTATGTGACAATGGCCCGCAATTCATAGGCTCACAAATCACAGAACTCTTCGAAAGTTGGCAAATCAAACGAATCACTTCATCACCATATCACCCCGTGGCTAATGGGCAAGCCGAGTCAACAAACAAAGTCATCATCAACAACCTAAAGAAACGATTGGAAAAAGCCAAGGAAAACTAGCCCAATGAGCTACCAGCAGTATTATGGGCTTACAGAACTACAACAAAAATAACTAGGGGAGATACTCCATTCGCGCTTGTTTACGGTGCAGAAGCCTTAATATCGGTGGAAATTGGCGAACCAAGCACAAGGTTCACAACAGCAACAGAAGAAACAAACAACGACGAGTTGAGGACCAATCTGTATTTGCTCGAGCAAAGAAGAGAAGTTGCACTAATACGTATGGCAGCCCAAAAACAAATTATAGAGCGGTACTACAACAGAAAAGCTCACCTCAGATATTTCAAAATTGGGGACTTTGTTCTCAAGAAAGTCTTCCAATCAACGACATAGGCTGGTGTAGGAAAGCTAAATCCAACTTGGGAAGGACCTTACAAAGCTGGAAAAGGCGTTTATGAGCTGGAAGCTATGGACGACATAATCTTACCAACCAGTTGGAATGTTGTTCATTTGAAGAAGTACTACTTCTGAGTAAAAGGAATACCCCGGTTAGGTATCATTATGTTCGATTTTACTTTTGTACAGTTATAATTGTACTAACCATTTTAGATGATAGGCAAAAAGCTAACCCATCACCAGATGATGATGTTAGACCTGCACAGACACGAGGAAGTAACTGAAGTCCCGGTCTAGGGTTACAAATTTAAGACGGACGTTTTAAAGGGTTAAGCAGTCATCATCTAAAAGCTATATACCTTCGAGTCACGTATGTTTTTCCTTTTCAGGAAAAGGATCACAAGGAAGGAATAGTCAAGTGCTCGAGGTTTCATTCTTCAAAGCTCAAACACTTGGGGGCTATATAGTATGGAAGGCAAAGATGAAGAAAAGAAGACTATCAAAAAGTCAAAGCTAGAGCTTGAAGATCCATCTTCCCAACAAGTCAAGTACTATGAGCAAAAACAAAGAGCCAAAGACTCAAAACACAAAGCTTGATTCAAAAACCTTCAAAAAACATATTCGTAAATGTAAAAGAATATTTCAAAAAACATATTCGTAAATGTAAACGAATGTTCAGGTTAAAGGCAAAATCTTAGTTACGGGTGAAAATGCACATCTTTACTTTCAAAAACTATTGTAAATGAAAACAGTTATGGATGAAAGATCATTATCCTTGTACTTATTCAGAAAACTGTTGTAAATGAAAAACAGTTATGGATGAAAGATCATTATCCTTGTACTTATTCAGAAAACTGTTGTAAATGAAAAACAGTTATGGATGAAAGATCATTATCCTTGTACTTATTCAGAAAACTGTTATAAATGAATACAGTTACAGATGAAAAAGTATTACCTTTATATTCATTTAAAAATTGTTATCAATAAAGACAATTATGGGTAAAAATTCATACCCTTATTAAAACTGTTATAAACAAAAACAGTTATTCCCTTGTACTAATTCGCAAAAAATGTTGCAAAAGAAAAACAATTACGAGTACAAATTCATATCAAATCTGTTGAAAGAAAAAACAGTTACAAAAGGAGTTATAGACGATACACAAACACATGTGAAATGTTATGAAAGTTCGAAACAATGCAAAAACTATCTTCAAAACATTGTTAAAGAAAAATATGTGAAATTCCTATCTCTCTTTTGTATATTTACACCATTATGAAGTTGAGACGTCTTTTTCATTAAGTGTCGATCAAAAAAGGGCCCTCTTTTATAAACCATGCCTATTAGAAAAGGTACGAACAATCTAAGTATTTTATAATGCAAAGTCAAAACTCAGAGGTAAACCAAAAATCTCAAAAAGAAAGCATGCAAAGACTTATGAGTGAAACAAAACTCAAAGAAAGCTAAAGTCATTCTTATATTAATATATTACGGCAAAATAAACTAAGTGTTAACTTAGTCTAAGCCGGATTAATTTGTACATTGATTTCCCCTAAGTTGTCAGTTGGGGACTTACGAATGATCCAACTTTACCCCCGATGGGATTGGGGGTAAGCACCAATTGATACAAATAAAAAAAAAAGAACCAAATTCTTTAAACTTTTCTAGATGGGGGGTTGTCGTCACTAGCAGGAGGAGAAGCTTGAGATGGAGTGACACGAGCAGCAGGGACCTCAACCTCGGGTGAAGAGAGATTCTAACTTTGTTGAGACTTCTCAATCGTCTCCCTTGTTTTAGCAATTTCGGCTTCCAAGTCAAAACCCTCTTGGCCCATTTCCATCAATGTGTCAAGACGAGCATTCAGATAAGCCCAGCTTACATCGACGAATGCTTTGTCTTCAAGAGCTTCATAATCCTTCTCCCACTGTTCAGCTTCAGCTCTTAACTCATCTCTTTCAGCCACAGTAGCATCAAGAGAGGCCTGCAAAGGATTGATGGATCTTTCCAGAAATCAGACCTTCTCTGAGGAGTTACGGAGGTCTTCCTGGGTCTAGGTGAGTAATTGAACAAGTTCACCAGAATACACCTCCTTCTGGTCCAACAAGGCCTTCAGGCTCCTAATCTCCTCTGTGGCACGGGAAAGCAGCTCTGCAAATGAAGATTCTAAGACACTCTTGTCTTTCCCTGCCTGGGTTGAAGACGCCTTCTCAACGGCCAGTTCTGCTGCCATGACCCTAACTTGCTGCTCTAAGGTACACTTTTCCTCCTCCACTGCCTCCATCTCGAGTTGTAGACCCTCGTACTTCTCCCTCCAATTATTAGCCTCAATTTGGAAGTCTTTTGTTGTCTTCTCCATCTAAAAGACTCTCTTCATTAACTCTGTGCCCACAAGATTGATCTACATAAAAAAGATACATTAGATACGGTAATTATATAAGTACATATGAAAGAAGAGCAAGTTTTACCTTCAAAGATGAGTGCACAATCTCATTCATCCACGTCAGAGAGCTGTGGCTTTCTAGCTTAGACTTTTCAGTCGTGCCTATCAATGGCTTTAACCATACATCAGTCTGGCCCGACTTTTTCAAAAGGCCGCTCGTCGCTGGAACCTCTATTGTAACTTGCCTCATCTCCCCCTGCTGGAAGACCCTACTTCTACAGTAGAAGGCACGGAAGCAGGGGCGGATAAGGGAACTACGGGCAAAGTAGGAAGAGAAACAGAAACAGCCACGGGAGTAGAAACAGCAGCGGGAGCAGGAACAGTCATGGGAGCAAAAACGACAACAGGAGCAATTGAAGGAATTTATTTAGGAGCGTAAGGAGAGAAACCAGCAAGAGGGGCTTCGTTAGAAATGGTACCAAAACCTTCACGAAATAGGAGATCAATGGATTCACGAACAGGAGAGGGAGTTTCATCCTCGGGGGCATAAAGATCGGATTCAGGCACATGAGGGTCAACAACAGGTGCAGACTCGTCGTCAGAGACCACCCTCCTCCTACGTGACCTGTGGACCAGCGAACCCTCATCTTCCTCTTCATCCTCTAAGGTCTTGGACCCACTTGCTTTTCTTTTCGACGAGGAGGAACCAACAATGATCTCATGGGCCTTTGCCAGAGACAGCCTTGAAGCGGACACAGCCGCAGCAAAAATACCATGAGCAGCAAACCCTACTAAATGAAAAGGGATCAGGTAAAACTTAAAAGAAGAAAGAAGTAAAAACAAATAACTTCGCTTACCGTGGGTCTTAACCTTCCATCCAAACCTCCAAGAGAGGTATTTCCACGAACGTTCTTCTAAAGGAGCAATCAACAAGAGTTTTTCTACCCAATCACGAAAACCGAAGACATTCTAAACAGTTCCCATGATTGCTGCAAAGAAAAGAAACAGTCACGGTACTGATAAATTATCAAAAGCAAAGCAAAGTAAAGTGAACAAAATTGTACTCGCGTGCAAGATTCCACTTCTCAGGGAAGGGGAGATTTTCTTCACCTACTAAACCTGCGGTAGGGATAACAACATACCGGACATACCAACCTCGGTCTTTATAATCATCTGGAGTAACTAACACCCTTTTACTCCTAGCCGCGAGAGTAAACACTCCTTGGCGGAACAACATCGGAGAATAGAGGTGAATAAGATGATGAAAGGTAAAGTGAACGGAAGCTAAATTGGCTAAATACCTAAGGCACGCGACAACTCGCAAACAAGAGGACCGACTTGTCCCAGACAAACTTTGAAGAATCGACAAAACTCGATGATAACGGGGACGATGGGAGGCTTGAATCCTAATGTGAAAGGATAAGTATAAACATAAGAATACCCAGTCTTGTAAGAGGTTATTCTTTGGTTACTATTGGGAACGACAACGGGAAAATCAGGCTTCCAGAAATATTCGCGTACGAGAGACACCAAACCCTCTGTTATTTGGGTTGGATAAAGATCATGACCTTCGTGCGAAGACATTGAAGAAAGCTACTCACTCATGGCTTGACTATCCGTGGCAAAACAAAACTCCGCAGGTACTATCTCATCGACCCTCATCTCACGCAATGGTACATTGTGTTCTCTACTCTTTGATGAAGATCTAGAAGCCCTAGCCCTTGATGAAGATAAAGAAATTGAAGACCTAGAATAAGATGAGGGAGTAACATGAGGAGAAGAAAAACCCCTGGAAGGAGTAGAACCCAATCTCCTAAGCCTACTGCCACTCCTACTTCGTGTATGAGCAGAAGAAGGAGTCAGTTAATCTACAACGATGACCTTTTTAGATTGCTGGTTAGAAGAAGACATATTTACGAAGGTGAAAAATTTACAAAGAAAGAATGGGTGATCAGAAGTTTTTCGTGAACGTAAAGGAAGGAATATGTTACGCCCCGCACTATTACGTCAATATTATGCTCTGCAATAATATATTACAATGATGTTACCCTCTACAGTAATATATTATGATTATGTTACGCCTTGCAAAATTACATTAAGATGATGTTATGCTTCGCAATATTAAATTACGACGATGTTGCACCCTGTAGTATTGTACGTTGAATTTGGCGTAAGGTAATTAACATCAGTCCAAGGAAAAGATTATTTGAAAATTATAAGGATTATGCTATTTTTAAACAAGTGATAAGTAAATTCGTGAAGGTGAGAGGGGGAGCAAATCAAAGAAAATGAATTTTTCATCCAAGTTTGACATTTTGAGGTAAAATACGGCCCGAGCTAAAATACCCGATATTTATGGACTAGTACCATACAAGGTACCACATGGTCGTGTGTTAAAAGTGAGTAGTATTTTAATTAATTTGAGATAATTGGTTAATTATTAATTTAAGTGGGTAAATGTAAGAATTATCTTGTTCATGTGGGACCATGACAATTAAAGTAATTTGTGACTAATATGTATGCTACTTTCGTGTCACAATTTGGGGACAAGGAGTCTCACTAAGCACTAAATTATAAATGGGACCTACCAATTAAGACTTTGAAGGAATGCATTTAAAATTCAAAGAATCATTTTGGAAACCCAAGTCTTTGGACGTAAGTTTGCTTAGATAAGAACGAATGAAGCTCACCATTGTTTTTTTAAAATAGACTTCTTTATCTTGGAATCTATTTATCATTACTTCATTAAGGATTCACATGAGATTATCAAAGATTTCTTTATCTACAAAGTAAGGTATGGATTTATCAAAGAAAGAATTCATGTGATTTCTTTACAAGGAGTAGATGGAAACGTTATTTCTTCCGTAAACATATACAGAAGTATGTCCGAGACAAGCAACAAGAAGGCACGAAATTCATACAAGAGTAAACGATAGCAACGTGATTTGCTACAACAAAATTTAATACGAATGTTTTCCTACTCCGATCGTGATGTCACGTGTTCTGTCGCAGTTAACATGTGTTAGAGGGGTTATCAAGAGAATTGACCCAGGTATGTTAAGATTATCCCTTCTTTATTTTTGGCATGATCAAAATAATACAAATGAACGAGCTTCCAAAGATACTCTACTCTTAGAAGCTAGCAGTACTTACATTGTTTTCCTTCTTATGGAACAATTGGTTTTGAGGTTGCTCCTCTTATTCTTATGTTATCAATATTGTTGGTACTTCCTGATTATTATAAGATTCTTGATGAAGAGTTAATCCTAATAACGTGTACGGAGAATATCGACCTTACGTCACTCCGAAGGATTCGGAATATGATTCCAATGAGTCCTACATGCATTATATATATATGTGTGCGTGTGTGTGTGTGTGTGTGTGTGTATATTTTACTCTACCGAGCCGCGCTATAGTCGGCCAGGTATGGAACCTATTGTGCAACCACTAATCAGTTGGGTTTACCGAGTCCTCTTTGAGACCGGGTATGATATGATGATGATGATGCCCACAGAGCGAATGTTCTATGATGATGATGATGCCCACAGAGGCGGATGTTTTAAAAAGATTATGTATATATATGTATCATGCATTTCATGTTACTGTCCCTTAGAAGCACTCAAATGCTACAAGTTGTATCTCCTACATCTCTATTTACATTATTGTTCTTAGTTATGTTTTTCTGCCTTACATACTCAGTACTTTATTCGTACTGACATCCCTTTTTCCTGGGGACACTGCGTTTCATGCCCGCAGGTTCCGATAGACAGGTTGACAGTCATCCTAGTAGGCTACCAGCTCAGCGGAAGATGTTGTTGCACTCCACTTACTCTGGAGTTGCCTATTTGGTCAGTATAATTGGGACATGCATTGACTAGTATGACGGGGCTCAGTCCCGACCTTTATGATACTTATGTACTCTTAGAGGCTTGTAGACAGATGTCATGTATAAGAATACTTGTATGGCCTTATCGGCCTATGATTAGAGTTTATAAATGATCATGTTGGCCTATTAGGCCCGTATGTCACGAGTATATGATGATGTGATAAGAAAGATACGTTACGTCGGTACTCGGTTGAGTAAGGTACCGGGTTCCCGTCGTGGCCCATCAGTTTGGGTCATGACAGAATATAGGGTATTTATACTCGAAGGAAACCGTCAAAAAATGGAAAAATCAGTGATGTGAAAGTCATAATTGAAGTTGTCACTTCGTGACTGATGCAGTCGCAAAAAGCCCTAAAAGGCGCTGAATAGTTGCAAAACCAACTCGGGAATGCCACGTGGCATGGGCATTAAATGGAAGTGACAAACGACAAATACATTCAACGGATGCAATGGTACAAGTGAAGCAGCGGCAAAATATTCCCGACATAAATGAGTATCCACTTACCAAATATTAATCGATAAATAAATGGTAAGTGGAGGGACTATCTGTATTGGTAAAAATGAGTTTCACACGTGTAATAATTATGATGACTCAGCAATCCATGTGGAGCAATGAAATCATGACAACTGGACGGGACTTTATGAAGAGGTACGAGATAAAGAGGAACGAAACAGCATACCCACGGGGTAATCAGATACGGGAATCTTAACCTAATCGAGAAGATGAAGAGACATGGTCAGAATGAATCAAGACGGAATAAATAGAAGATTCGGAGGTCTTCAATTAATGAGTCAAACGTTACATAATCTTCACGCAACAGTTACGGTTAATCATTGTAACATTACATTAATGCCATTATTAGTGGTTAATGATCAATTACTGCAAAAAGTAGACGTTATATTAATAAATTCCCTATAAAAGGGAGTAAAATATAACTTGTAAAGACATGTTCGAACTACTATTGCAATATACTTACTTTTTACGCATCTTACAGTTTTCTATTTACGAATTTACTTACAACTTTTAGCATATTCTTTGGTTATCAGAAACCTGTGTTCTTCTTAAAAATTGCTTTGGCAGAGAATCTAATTCTTTGGTTAAACAATGGTGTCTTTGGAGCATCGCTTGGATTTCCCGGCATTGGTATTGGCTCGTTCGAGGTAAGTTACTCTTATAAACTTAGTGTTAAGGGTATGAAACCCCGTAATACATGTTATGTGATTGGTATTGAGATGACGCACATGCTAGGTGACGGGCGTGCACCATGTGAATTGGGACTCTGTTGCTTCTATTGCATTGTATAGTGGTCCTATTTTGTTGATATTCATGTTTCCACCATGTGATAAAGTATTTAAGCGATCAATCATGTTAGATGTCATATTTAGGCATTATGTCAATATTGTTAGGACCCATAGTGGTCGTTTCTTACTGTCACTTCACTGATTTTACTCATATTTCATACTCAGCCATATCCATGCATTCCTATCATATCTCAGTCTCGTTTATTATTTATTAATACATCATATCATTATTGTCGGGTTCGTTTTATGACATTGCGAGCTCGTGAGTTTGACTGGAGAGATTGATGACCGAGTGAGGCTGAGGTCTTGAGTGAGAATTTTGGGATTGGGTTGCACGCCGCAGCATGTTATATTGATTACATTTTATGGGATCGGGCTGCACGCCGCAATGATATATTGATTACATATTTTTGGGATCGGATTGTACGCTACAGCGATATGTTGATTACATTTTATAGGATTAGGTTGCACGCTGCAGAGAAATAGAGCTTGGGCTGAAGGAGCCCCTCCGGAGTCTGTACACCTCCACCGAGCGCAGTCGACTATATATATGTGGACCGGTTGCACGCCGCAGCGGGTATTATACAACGTTGAGTGATTGAGTGTGTTGTGCATTGAGCATGGTGAGAGAGAATGCGAGAAAGTGAGATTGAGTACTCTGAGAGTGTGAGTACATGAGCTCATCATCGAGATGCATTGCATTTTTCATGCGTACTTGAGATACATGCATATATATATATATATATGCTCTTCCTTCTACTACCCAATTTTGGGACATTTATGATTTTTACCTGTATCTCGGCATATAGGCATAGAGACGTACTTTCCTCATGCTATCTAAAAATGAAACATCTTATTGTTGAAATAATGTTTTGGAAAAATCGTAGTTTTCAAACTTACTCGTATTTTGGCATTTTCAGTAAAAGATTTGAGTTTTCACTGAGATTCTTGAAAAGCATGCCTATTTTCTGGAATTGTGAATGAACTGAGCATTATACTTTTGAGATACATCTTTTATTACTTGTATTATGCTGTTACGAACTGTTATGAAATATTGGTATAGGACCCGACCTTGTGTTAGCTCGTCACTACTTGAGACCTAAGGTTAGGTTTGTTACTTAATGAGTACATGGGGTCGATTGTATTCTTACTACACTTCTGCACCTTGCGTGCAGATGTTGGCTGTTGATGTTGCTGTGTTCGATGGGATCTAGATTGAATATGTATATGTGTCCCTGTTGTAGCTGCACCTTGTTCGTGGTAGCTTTAGATCTGTAAAACTCTGTTTTATGTACTTTTCAAACAGACGATGTATTTATTTGATCTCAGCTTTGTAAATTCTATTCTTAGAAGCTCATAATTTGTACTACCGGTCCTTGAGAAATGTATAAGATTCAGTAAATAACTTTCATTTGATTGTATTGGAAATATTAATTGAATTGGATAGTTATTAGTTGGCTTACCTACGCGGGTTGGGTTAGGTGATATCACGACTAGTGGATTTGGGGTCGTGGCATCGCTTTTCTGCCTATATATACATGTTGATTTCTATTTTCCATTATTAGCCTGATACTGCTTTGCATTTTTATTCATTTGGCCTTTAGATGTTCAAGTGATTAGTTTCATAATGTTATTTCTATTACAAACACACGGTAGAATGTATTAAGAGAATACATAACATTTTCCTACTACAACACAAAAATAACCCACGGTGAAGCACTTGATTTCATAGCATCTTAAGCAACGTGAAATTTTGCAATTCTAAGGGAGTACGGTGCAACCTTTCCCAAGAATATCGTAAAGGATTTTCCCCTACTTCGATCTGCCATCACGTGTTTTATCACAAAAGACGGGTGTTAGAGGGATTGTTAGGAGAATCGGCTCAGGTATGTAAAGGATAATCCTTCTTTCTTTAGGCATGATCCAAGTAATGATTTGTAAACGTAATGATATTCATAAGCGTTTCTACTCTTAGCAGTTAAGGATGTCCATGTTATTTATACCTGTAAAATAATACTCAAGCATGTCTAAGTATGTCCCTAAGTCCCTATTGAGGTATATGATAGAGATGTTAATGTTTGTAATATAGTGATACATGTACATGCATATTCATGCATTTACCATCGTGCTACGGCCGGTCCGGAAATTACCACCGGTGGGACACTTATGTATCATTATGTACCACCGGTTGGGCAGTCATGCATATTCATTTACCACCGAGCTACGGTCATCAGGCAGTCATGCATTTACCACCGTGCTACAGCTAGTCGGGAAGATACCACTAATCAGTTAAGCAGTCACGCATCATACGATATGGATAATAGCATCAAAGAGAAGCATTGTATATATATGAGTATAATAAGTATGCATATACAATGGCACTTCGGAGATTAATGTTGACTTACTGTTATGTTTCAGTTCCTCCTTACATACTCGATACATTATTCGTACTGATGTCTTTTTGTTGGGGACGCTACATTCATGCATGCAGGTATAGAAAATAAGTTGACGAGCTCTCATAGTAGACGAGATCGGCATTCAGCGAAGGATCGGTAAGACTCCACCTCATTCGGAGTGTAGCCGAGTTTATATGTAATGGTGTTAGAGTTTGGCTACAGACTTATGGGTAGGTCGGTACCCTGTCCCATTTGATGTCAAATAATCTTAAAGGCTTTGTAGACATAGGTTCATTTTGTACATTTTGTCAGAGGCCTTGACGGCCCATATGTATTCATGTTTTAAGAAAAATAGTTCAGTGATATAGTGTTTTCCCACTTACAGTTGTACGCTATGAGTTGTGGCCATGTGGGCCCATGGTAGTTACAAAAGGAATGATTCTAGCTAACTCGAACTATGTATGTTCTAGTTTTGGTCGAATGATCATGAGTTACAGAGTGGTTCGCTCGGGCCAACACGACACCGGATGCCAGCCGCACCTCCCTAGGTTTGAGGCATGACATCACAAGCATTTCAAAAGAATCAATAGAATTCCCAGGTAAAAGAGAATACCAAATTAAAGCACTCTTCGTCACGATTTCACGAAATTTCTTTAACAAGGAAGATTTGATCTCTTGTTTGGCCAAGTTATTTCGTTTTACAGTCATAGTGTAGGTCATGATATGCTCATGTGGGTCTGAAGTCCCATCATACTTCAAAATCTTGAACCTTTTTGGAATCAACCCTGGGGTCGCACTTAGCTTATATGGCAATTGTGTATGATTCTTGGAATCTGATTCCTTTAGCACCGGCGGCGTTCCCGGGATCTAATCCATGCGAGCATGGAATTCTTTAGCATTTTTGTCCATTTGTTCATTCATTTACCTTATTAATCTCATGAGCTCAGTTTTGAAAGGGCCATTACCGTTGTTATCGTTCCCAGATCCACTACCGGTACCTCCTACCTCGTTAAAACTAAACTCCTCCCTGGGAGCGTCGTTACCAGTTCTTTGAACTATTTGATTTGCAGGGATGATAGGAGGATTCTGAACTCCTCCATTAAAATTATTGGAAGCAACCGAAAGGGTCATCTTCAATTATGTCATCACCAGGTCTTGCCTTCAGAGGTGATTCATAATTTTCCTATGTTGCTCTCTCAAGATTTTGACTGTTTCAACAACGTGTTCGTCATCCGCATCATCTAGAGTTGGACTCCTCCCATGCCGAGGACATAAACCGTCATACTGGAGTTGTTTGATCTCCTGCATTGCGAGTTTCGCTAGTTGAATCATCAAGTTGGAACACATCCTCACGTTCGTTGTGTGCTCCGACATTATAGGAATTATTCACATCGTTAGCTGCCATATCTGATTTTTCTTCTTTTCCTAAGAAAGGAATCAAAATTTGTTAGTAACAAATGAAAAGATCAAAGCCAAGAATAGGTAAGAATAAAGCCAAGAATATAAAAACAACCTAAAAGAAATACAAGCATGGTTGTATAATGAGCCTTTTTGGGAGCAATATTATGAACAAAAGCAAATGAAAAGCTTTATAGTATGAGAAGAAATTATAGTCTTTGAGTACAGATTATTTTTCTTGTCCTGGATCCTATTTTATAGCTCTATTTAGAGAGACAAGATTCCCATATCAAGCTCCTATTGAATGAGAATAAAATTGTCATTGATGGCTACATAACGGTTGGCTATTAATACAGAGATTTTTGTTATCCGATGTCAACTACTTGTTGACTCACATCTTACTTGTCTTTAATTCCACGTGTCACCTCGTCATTTATCCAACTGTCATTAACAAGTTTTATCCCATACAGTCATAGACAACACAGGAAGAAATAACAACTGAAAGTATTGCATGCAAATTAAAATCGTTAAATTGAAGAGCTCTTCATGTCAAATCCAAATGTTAGCAACTTAAGCTCATGCTCAAAAACTTCCATTTCTTTGTCCTTGAAGCATACCCATGCATCTATTCCACCACCATCGACATTTGAATTCATCAAGAGAATAGCTGCTTTGGCACGTTCAATTTGATTAACCCATGAAGGCTTTCCCCAGCCGAAATCAATATCATAAAGTTGGTAACCACGCTAGCTTCTATTTCCTTTTTGGTTAGTTCAAAAAAGAATGACCTCTTTCTAAATTTGGAAACAATTTAGCTTAAACTCGCAATTCTACCATTAATGAGAAGGCTTTTATAACCACACAAGTATTCTGGGCCTCCTTTTGACTTGTTTAGGACCAAAAATTCCAAAAATCTTTATTTTTTCTTAAACTTCATGCTCAGTTAAACAGATTCACATAAATTGAAACAAAGAGAGTATTACATTTATTCCATGCCGCGCAAATGCTGCTACTAGCTCTATACTATTATAGGGAATTGCAAAAATAGCCTCATCTCCGTTTTCTCTATCCTTATATTTGGAACTTGATTCTAATAAACCATCTCTTATACAAGCCACCAAAGTGGGCAAATCAGAGCGGTCATTCTCACTTTTGCATGATGTGCTAACTGCAACAACATTTCCTACACAATGTTTTGTAAATGGAGGAACAAAAGGTTTTCTTATGTTTACGTTTTGAATAAAGTATGACAACGACTTTTTCTCATGGACAATCCTAGAAGCAGCAAACCTGCATGGCACATTTCCACATCACAGCTGATAACTTCAACGCGTGTGGGCACTGGCACTACATCAGTGATGGCCTTAGCCTTGAGCGATGCAATAGTAGAAGCACCAAAGCCAAAGATTTTCCTAGTACATTGGCTATCATCAAATGATGAGAATTTTGTTGATTCAACAAGCAGCGTAGGCAACAAAACTTGAGGATTTGGTGGTGGCAAGAGTTTTGCAGCAGCAACAAATTCGGGAACCAGTACACATTGGGAGATACTTTGAGTACTAATAGTGGCTGCTGCCCACGCATTGATAATGTCATGGGCGGCTTTCCATCCATGCCCCATGACCCCTTGGACGCGCCCCGTGGCGTCCTAGCAAGCCTCCCAACGCCTAGCGCCACGGACGGCCCCGTGGTCTTGGCCGCTCCAAGTGAAAAGCGCGCAGGTGCCTCTGTCGCCCCACCAATTTCCCTCGCTAGCGCCCAGCCGCAAGCAGCTGCCAACAGCGCCGCGCGCACAGACAATGCCGCACACGCAGATCATGATGCCGGAGACAAAGTTGCTGCCAACGGACCTCTTTCTACCTTTGTAGAAAACTAAGTCCTTTTCTTTGTAATCATAGACTAGCTTTATTCCATGTACTTCCATTATGTTTCTCTAGCCTAGTTTAGTCTACTCATGTAACTAGGGTTTATTTTTTTTAAGCATTATTAGGGGGTATATAGCATTCAAAACTTTCAAGCAAGCAAATCCCTGTACTGGTGTCTCTACCCCTCGACACCGCATTTCCTTCCTTTTGTAATAGCTTTCATTATTGCAATCCAGCTTTCATCATTTCAAACATTATTACTGTTCTCTCAATTGTTGGCATTGGTTTTCCCACACGGCACTGACGATTTAGTCTAGCGCGTGGCGGGGACCTCATTTGGCAGACAGCAACCACCCTGACATTGGTTGCTTAGCCTTACGTCGCCCTTCCAAAGCATCTCAGAAAGGCGCCGCGTAACAGTTGGTATCAGAGCTTAGACTCGACATCGGACGATGGAACGCATTGGCATCACCACCATTTCTGACCATGGTGAATCAAGAGGACCGCATTGCGGCCTTTGAGGAGACGGTTGACGTACTACGACCCATTGTAGATACGGTGCCGGAACTGAAAACCAACCTACTGGAAAGGTTGGACGACCTGGACCGCAGGATGGCCCAGGCCGAAGTTGACATCGGAAACATGAGCCGCGACTCTGAAGGAGACCGGCAAACAGCAGCTACTGAGGGAGCCGAAATTTTTGATAAATTCGAGGGCCTCCAACAGGAGCGCGCCGAGAATTTAGCCCACAGGGCACAAGACGCAGACAGGATGACCGCCATGCAGCAATCTATCGACAACTTGACAAACCAGCTCAACGTTGTCAATGCTGCGCTACAGGGCTTACTTCGAGGCGGTGGAAATCAAATCGGGGGCGCTGTGAACCCCGCTCCCTTGGCACAGAAGCTGAAAATTCCTGAGCCAAAGTCATACAGTGGGGCTAGGAATGCCAAAGAAGTGGAAAATTTCATTTTCGACATCGAGCAGTATTTCGATGCCGTGGGAGGCCTAGAAGAAGCTAAAAAGGTAGCAACTGCTGCCATGTATCTTCAGGGTGATGCTAAGCTCTGGTGGCGAGTGAAGTACGAAGCCATCCAGGCCGGCGAGGATGCTCCGGAGACATGGGCGGAGCTGAAGGCTGCTATACGCCTACAGTTCTTTCCTGAGAATGTTGAGTACAATGCAAGGAGGAAACTACGGGAGCTCCGCCAGACCAAATCAGTGCGGGACTACGTGCGGGAATTCTCTGCACTCATGCTAAACATTCGCGACATGGGGGACAAGGACAAACTCTTCACTTTCCTGGAAGGGTTGAAACCTTATGCCCGCATGGAGCTACAAAGACAGAGGGTGGATACCCTTCCCAAGGCAATCCAAGTTGGGGAATGCCTTGGGGACTAACAGATGGAGACTCGGAAGGATAGGCCGCAGGCGCCCGTCCGAACGGGTTACAAAGGAGGCCAA
>ML278792.1:497-23379 GCA_005239495.1 Nicotiana undulata
TTATTAAAGGTACGGTTTAAGTTTGCAGCCGAGAGGCTTTGGTGTTATTTTATCCGGGTTCTATATTCTCCTATGTGTCTTCATATTTTGCCCCTTATTTGAGTATGCCTTGTGATTCTTTGAGTACTGCTGTACATGTGTCTACACCGGTGGGTGATTCTATAGTGGTAGATCGAGTCTACCGTGCTTGCGCAATAGTTATTGGTGGTCTGGAGACTCAGGTTGATCTTTTGCTTCTTGATATGGTTGACTTTGATGTTATATTGGGGATGGACTGGTTATCTCCTTATCATGCTATCTTGGACTGTCATGCCAAGACAGTGACCTTTTATTTGCCAGCAGTACCTCGTTTAGAGTGGAGAGGGACCCCTAGTCATTCTCCTGGTAGATTTATTTCCTATATGAAGGCTCGGCGCATGGTCGAGAAGGGTTGTTTGGCCTATGTTCGTGATTCTAGTGCTGAGGTCCCTTCTATCGAGTTTGTGCCCTTGGTTCGCGAGTTTCCATAGGTGTTCCCCGCTGACCTGTCGGGTATGCCACCTGACAGGGATATTGACTTTTGTATTGAGTTAGCTGAGGGCACTCAGCCCATTTCTATTCCCCCGTATCGTATGGCTCCGCCAGAGTTGAAAGAATTAAAGGAACAATTGCAGGATTTGTTGGATAAAGGCTTCATTAGGCCTAGTGTTTCTCCTTGGGGTGCTCTAGTGTTGTTCGTGAAGAAGAAAGATGGCTCAATGGGGATGTGTATTGACTACCAGCATTTGAATAAGGTTACTATCAAGAACAAGTATCCTTTGCCGAGGATTAATGACTTATTTTATCAGCTTCAGGGTGCTACGGTATTCTCTAAGATACACTTGAGATCTGATTATCATCAGTTGAGGATCAGGGCATCTGATGTTCCCAAGATGGCTTTTCGCACTCGTTATGGGCATTATGAGTTATTGGTCATGTCGTTTGGGTTGACTAATTCCCCTGCTGCTTTTATGGAATTGATAAATCGGGTATTCAGGCCTTATTTGGACTCGTTCGTCATTGTTTTCATTGGTGATATTTTGATATACTCTCGCAGCCGAGAGAAGCATGAGCAGCACCTTAAAGTCATCCTCCAAACTCTGAGGGATATGCAGTTGTATGCCAAGTTTTCAAATTGTGAGTTCTGGTTGAGTTCTGTGGCATTCTTGGGCCACGTCATATCGGCAGAGGGCATCCAGGTGGATCCGATGAAATTTTCGGCAGTTAGAGATTGGCCTAGGCCCACTTCAGCCACAGAGATTCGGAGTTTCTTGGGCCTAGCAGGCTATTATCGCCGGTTTGTGGAGGGGTTTTCATCTATAGCAGCCCCTATGACTAAGTTGACGCAGAAAAGTGTTCAATTCAGATGGTCTGAGGAGTGTCAAGCGAGCTTTCAAGAGCTCAAGACAGCATTGACCACATCACCAGTGTTGGTATTACCCTCAGGTTCAGGTTCTTATACCGTGTATTGTGATGCTTCGCGGGTTGCGCTTGGTGCAGTGTTGATACAGGATGGGAAGGTTATAGCCTATGCTTCATGTCAGTTGAAGATTCATGAGAAGAACTATCCAGTCCATGATTTGGAACTTGCAGCTATTGTTCATGCCTTAAAGATTTGGAGGCACTATTTGTATGGGGTACCGTGTGAGGTATTCACTGATCATAAGAGTTTGCAATACTTTTTTAAGCAAAAGGAGTTGAATATGAGGCAGAGGAGGTTGTTGGAATTGCTGAAGGATTATGATATTACTATTCTCTATCATCCGGGAAAGGCCAATGTGGTGGTTGATGCCTTGAGCCGGAAGTTAGTTAGCATGGGTAGTTTGCCTTATCTATCAGTTGGTGAGCGACCTTTGGCTTTGGATGTTCAGGCGTTAGCCAATCGATTTGTCAGATTGGAGGTTTCTGAGGGTGGCAGTGGTTTGTCCCATACCGTCGCTCGTTCTTCATTATATGATCGCATTCGCGCCAGGCAGTATGAGGATCGTAATTTCTGTGCTCTTAGAGATGTTGTTTGGCATGGATGTGCCAAGTAAGTCACAGTTGATGCTGAGGGAGTTTTGAGATTGCAGGGTCGTATATGTATTCCTGATATGGATGGCATTCGTGAGTTGATATTGCAGGGGGCCCATAGTTCCCCGCATTCCATTCATCCTGGTGCCGCGAAGATGTACCAAGATTTGCGGCAGCATTATTAGTGGCGTAGAATGAAGAAGGATATTTTGGCTTATGTGGCTCGGTGCTTGAATTGTCAGCAGGTTAAATATGAGCACTAGAGACCCGGTGGTTCTATGCAGCAGATTCAGCTTCCCGAGTGGAAGTGGGAGCGTATAACGATGGATTTTTTAGTTGGACTTCCACGGACTCAGAGGATGGTTGATGTAGTATGGGTTGTGGTGGATAGGCTGACCAAGTCAGCACATTTCATTCCGGTGGCNGTTGATGCTGAGGGAGTTTTGAGATTGCAGGGTCGTATATGTATTCCTGATATGGATGGCATTCGTGAGTTGATATTGCAGGGGGCCCATAGTTCCCCGCATTCCATTCATCCTGGTGCCGCGAAGATGTACCAAGATTTGCGGCAGCATTATTAGTGGCGTAGAATGAAGAAGGATATTTTGGCTTATGTGGCTCGGTGCTTGAATTGTCAGCAGGTTAAATATGAGCACTAGAGACCCGGTGGTTCTATGCAGCAGATTCAGCTTCCCGAGTGGAAGTGGGAGCGTATAACGATGGATTTTTTAGTTGGACTTCCACGGACTCAGAGGATGGTTGATGTAGTATGGGTTGTGGTGGATAGGCTGACCAAGTCAGCACATTTCATTCCGATGGCAGTTTCATCTTCAGCGGAGAAGTTAGCTCAGATCTATATGAGAGAGATTGTCATATTGCACGGTGTGCCCTTATCTATCATATCAGACCGACGTACTCAGTTTACCTCCCATTTCTGGAGAGTGTTCCAGCGACAGGTTGGCACACAGATCGAGTTGAGCACAGCATTTCATCCTCAGACGGACGGACAGTCCGAGCGCACTATTCAGATTTTGGAGGTTATGTTGCGGGCATGTGTTATTGATTTTGGTGGTTCATGGGATCAGTTCTTGCGTTTAGCAGAGTTTGCCTACAACAACAGTTACCAGTCGAGCATTTTGATGGCTCCGTATGAGGCGTTGTATGGTAGGCGATATCGGTCTCTATGTCCGTTCGAGGACGAACATGTGTTTTAGAGGTGGAGATTGTGATGACCCAAAAGGTCATCTTAAGTAATTCTAGCTAAATCTGTAATTCGAGGCCCCGAAAGCCTCTGTTAATCTTACCTCGATATGCGTGCGCAGCCCGGGCATGTAGCCGAGAAGCTTCTATGTGAAAATTTGATAAAAATGAGACTTTGAATTAAATAATTGAATAAAGTTAACTTTGGTCAACATTTTTGGTAAACGGACCCGGACGCGTGATGCGACTGTCCCGGAGGGTCTGTAGGAAAATATGGGACTTGGGCGTATGCCCGGAAGCGAATTCCGAGGTCCCAAGCCCGAGAAATGAATTTTTTAAGAAAATTGTTTTCTGAAAATAATAAAGGATTTGGAAAATGAACTATTATGTGGAAACCGTGTTACCGGGCCCGTATTAGGGTTTCGAAGCCCGGAACATGTTTATTATATGTTATGTGATTTATCTATGAAATTTGATGTAAAACGGACTTGAAATGATGTGATTCAGATTAAAATCGGATAAGTTAAGCTTTATGAAGTTTTAAGAAATTTCTATGAGTTTTGAGGTTTAATATGTTGATTCTGATGATATTTCGATTATTTAAAAGCTTGAATAAGTCTGTAGGATGTATTGAGAGACGTGTGTGTTTTTAATTTTGAGACCCGAGGGCTCGGGTGAGTTTCGGGTAGCTAACAGGGTGTGAAAACATCAAAAATCTGGTGTTTAATTGCAGCTTCTGGTGTCTGGTAGCTTAGTCTATGCGATCGCATAGGTGGAGCTGCGATCGCATAGAGTTGAGAGTGGGGGAGGGCCTGTTGTTCTCTGCGATCGCATGGATGGGTCCGCGATCGCAGTGTAGGGAGTCCGGACGTTCTGCGATCGCATTCCTTCTTCGCGATCGCATAGGCTTAGGTGAAGGGGCAACTAGGTTGCACTATGCGATCGCATCTCGTCTTCCGCGATCGCATAGTGTGTTAGTGGAGTCAGGTGGGGGTTGGGTAGTATCTCTCTGCGATCGCGTAGTTTTGTCTGCGATCGCAAACGCCTGGCCCGCTCCCTTCCGCGATCGCACCCCTTGTTCTGTGATCGCATAGTAGCAAAACTTCAAGCTCTGCGATAGCAGCCCCTCTTCCGCGATCGCAGAGAAAAAAATCGCCCAGTTATCTTTAAGTCTTAAAAACAGAACACTCTACACGGGACTTTGCTATTTTCAGCCTTCTTCTCCTCCTCCAACCTCCATGGTCGACCCCCAAGCTAGGACCCTTCAATAGACCTTTGGGTAAGTGATTTCAACTTCTATTTCTTCCACTTTCCTTTCGTAATCATTAGAAACCTAGGCCAAAAATCATAAAATCAAGTAGAAATTAGGGGTTTTGGGTAGAATTAGGTTTTTGGGAAAATTGGGTGATTCAACCTCAATTTGGGGTCGGATCTTGAAACAAATCATATATTTTAACTCGTGGGGTAATGGGTGAACGGGTTTTGGTCCGAACCTCGAGTTTAGACCACGTGGGCCCGGGGTCGAATTTTGGAAATTTTGAAAGAATGGTAGGAATTGTGTATTTAGGCCATGGGATGGTGTTATTGAGTTATTATTAATATTCTTAAGTTAATTATGCCTAGATATTGAGGTTCCGGAGTTGAATTCAAAAGGAAAGACGGTCTTAGAGGGTTGATTGCTATACTTTGGACCGAGGTAAGTGTCTTGAATAATTTTGGTGAGGTAATGGGTATTAATTGTTATGTGTTAAGTGATTATCATGTTCATTGCATAGGTGAGGTGACGAGTACCTATGCAATGTGTGTCTCGCATGCCCGTGAGTCTATTTTGATAGAAATTGCAGTATTTCTTCCATGTTTAGCACATTATGAGATTGTCTTTACTTGGTAATTTATTATTGATTGAAAGTATTGGCAGTTGAGCTTGAGAAGTGTTGATACGAATGATAATCCATGTGTAGAGTATGTGATAGAGGTTATTGGTTATAGCTGAGACCCTTGCCGGGCATTTCTTGAGTTATTGAATTGATGTTTTTTCCCTTGCTAGTATTTCGGAAGTGCTTATCTCCACTATGCTGTACTCCTTGCCATTTTATCTGTTATTGTTTGGTGAGGAATAGTGTAAAGCATGAAGGGTGATGCCGTGCCATGATATTTGATTACATTGCATAGTGTGGAAGAGTGTAAAGCACGAAGGGTGATGTCGTGCCATGATTCATATTGAATATAAACACGAAGGTTAATGTCGTGCCATGATACATTGTACATTGCATTGTGAGCAAGAGAGTAAAAGCACGAAGGGTGATGCCGTGCCATTGTTTACTTCTCTGATATTTATACTTGCTTCATTGGCTATTGTATTAGATGCCTCCCTTGTTTACTTCTATCTGTCAATTTGACTGCTTCATTTCACTTGGTCACCTTTACTGCTCCCGTATCCCTTACTTGTCTTCTTACCTCCTGCCTTGTATGATTCCTGCTACCTGTTGTAGAATAGGACAGGTTATCATTATTGTCAAGTCTATCTTCTTCACTACTTCGGCTGAGGTTAGGCTCGACACTTACTCAGTTAATGGGGTCGGTTGTACTGATACTACACTGCATTTCTTTATGTTGTGCAGATCCAGCTCCCGGACCCCGTGGACCGCTCTGAGGGAGTCACCTTCAGTCCACATTGAGCTTCAAGGTATACCACTAGTGTTCGTGGACCCTAGAGGCTCCTCTGCTATTGTGTCCTTTTGTCTTACTTCTCTTTCAGTTCTAAACACAATATTGTATTTCCTTTCAGACTTGTGTTTAGTATTCTTATAGCTAGTCCGTGAGATTGTGACACCCCGGTTTTGGGATATTTGCGATGTTGTCACCTTTATCATTTTATTGTGCGTTTTGGAAATATTATTACTTTTCTGCTGTAAAAACTTTTGAAGTGATTTGGAAATGTTCAGTAAAGGTTGAAAGTTAAGGAAATTGTGATATTCCAGTAGAGGTTGGAAAGTTAACTGGCTTTATTACTGTTACGTTGTTTTATAGATTTCAAAGTGTTGTGTACGTTGGCTTGTCTAACAGGTTCAACGTTAGACACAATCACGGTCTGAAAGGTGGGATTTCGGGTCTTGACAATTTGGGAAGAAAATTCTCTTAAAAACTCTAGAGTGTTTAGGGTTGAATATGGTAGAAAATAAGTTTAGGGTCGCAATTGTGAGCTGTTGTTCGCCATTGCGAGTGTCTGATCACAAATGCGATAAATTCCACAGACATGCAAGAGTCCCAAATGCGACATAACTTTCGCAATTGAAGGATACCCCCCCCCGCCCCCCCACTAATGCGAGCAAAACATCACAAATACTCTACCTAGCACAATGTCGCAAATGCGACACTAGAATCGCAGAAGTGATCCTAGACCAGATCACAAAAGCGAACAGTTGTTCGCAAATGCAAAATACGAACCCATCCCCAATGCCCACTTTGCATTTGCGAGTCTATCATTGCAAATGTGAGGCTCATAATTGTGATTAGATTCTCGCAAATGTGAGACCTATAACTTGAGACCAGTAACAGCCAATACTCAACCATTCTAAATCACTCTGCCATGCATTCGAAACTCACCTGAGCCCGTTGGGCTCCAAATCAAACATACACACATGTCTAATAATATAATGCAAACTCTCTCGCTAACTCAAATCACAAGAATCGATCATCAAAACTTAAGATTTTGACTTAAAACTCAATTTATGCCAACTTTCACATAATGCGCCAAAACGAGCTCGGGTCAGCCGGGACCCCAACCAAACATGCGTCAAGTCTAACATCGTACGAGCCTACCGAAATCGTCAAACACTGATCCGAGGTCGTTTACAAAAACCATTGACTATGGTCAACTCACACCTCATTTTAATTAAAAAAATCACTTTTTCTTCAAACGTTTACGTAAAAACTTTTCGAAAAACGGCACGGACCACGCATGCAAACCAATAAACATCAAATGGAGCTATGAGAGATCTTGAAATATGGAAACTAAGGCTATTACTCATAACAACTTATTGAGCCATCCCAAAAAGGTTATAGACCTCTATAAATTGAGGATCCCTCCTTTACTCAATAATACAAGAGCATCCACAATATAGTTTGTTAGGGTTTTGACAGTTTTCTATCAATAGTTTAGTACTGTCTTTTGTATTAGTAGCTTTTTATACAAATGTAGGTCAATTGATCAAACCACGTTATCATATTCTCTTTTAGTAAATTTCTATATTTTATTTTCCGATTTATTATTACCAAGAGTTGTTTTGTTATCTATAGGATGAGGCCTTATTATTTTGATCCCAAAAGTAGATGACATAAAACCTAAGCTCCACTGAAGTAAAGTATGAGTTACATATTCTCAATTATACTGCAAACGCTCAAATATAGGGATGACAAACAGGGTGGGGCAAGTGCAGCGGAGGGCCGGTTAAGCTTAATCACATTGGGGGAGGGCGGATTTAAGTTTACGTTGTTTGGAGCGGGTGCGTTGTGGGTTCAAGCATTCGTTTAAAATTAAAGAGTGATTGCGGGGCAGTTGCGATTTAAACTTTTGTGTAATAGTTGCACCGTACATTTGCTTGTTTTCGTTAATGAAGATTAAAGTACTTTCCATTTTTCTTCTCAAGTAGAGTTCTAATGTATATTCTCAATTGGTGTTTGGTATTATAAATTTTTCCTTGTTCATCTTTGTATTTTTACTTTTATTTTGAATTAAGTTATTTCATTAATTTAGTCCTCTTTTCTTGCTTCTTTAAGCTTAAACTTGTGGGTTATATTCTAACTATAAATCTAAACGTATTCGGATTTTACCAATAATTCAAGCTTTATTTCTTTTTTTTTTGTTTTACTTAAGTTACTTCAACTGTTCGATAAGAACTCATATCTTGACCAACACTCTTTGACAAGTTTATCTTTGTTCATTATTCTCAAAAAGAAAATAATGTGGGAGATTTAGAGTCATGTTATTAATCTTTAGAATATCGATGCTTAAAATTTGTTAGTGATAAGTAGATTAATGAAGAGGTCACACATGGAGTTGGAGACCGGTAATATATGAGTCAGCAAATAGTTGACATCAGATACAAACATGTGTACGGTGTTGTATAAATTTTGAAAGCATGGGAACTGACAATGGAGATTTGAAAGGAAGCATCAGTTGGGTAGGACAACATTCAATAAGCACTAATTTCAAAAAATCGATGTATTAATGACCAATCATTATGCAACTATCAATATGGATTTTATTCTCATTCAAGAAGGACTTGATTTGGGGATCTTATCTACCTGAATAGAGAAAACAAAACAAGAGAATTTTACTTAGCAAATATACAACTAGGTAGGCTGCCTAGTGGCTAAAATATAAATAAAATCCCAAAATGTGTCCAATGAACTAGCTATTACAACATAATAAGTTGCATGAAGCTACTAGTTACTAAAAAGATAGAAAAGTTAAAGTCTAATGAACTAGCTATTACAACATAATAAGTTGAATGCCTCATTCTCCTGTCAGTGTATGTGAATCCAATTTCCAGTGGTAAATATCAAGAAACACTTATCAAGATCTCACCATGCGCCAAGGTATACTGTCCATAGGCTAAAATGAATTCCAAACGTCTCCACTACACATTTGAAGCCAATATAGTCTTCCAAGTGTAGCTACTATATAATCTCCATATGCAGTATACTGGGTTTGTCCAAGTATTAATCATATGCACACTCATCAAATTTAACATGTAAAAGTACCTGGCATTAGGCAGGATTTGCAAGGCAAAAGTCAGGCTGGGGCTGGCTTTAAGAAGGCTTTGCAAGATAAAATCCAGGTTGGGGCTGGCTTTAGGCTGGCCTTGCAAGGAAAAAGCCAGGCTAGGGTTGGCGGCCTTGCAAGTCAAAAGCCAGGCTGGGGCTGGCTTTAGGCTGGCCTTGCAAGGCAAAATCCAGGCTAGGGCTGGCTTTAGGCTGGCCTTGCAAGGCAAAAGCCTGGCTAGAGCTTGCTTTAGACTGGACTTGCAAGGAAAAAGCCAGGTTGGAGCTGGCTTTAGGCTGGCCTTGCAAGGAAAAAGCTAGGCTAGGGCTTGCTTTGAGTAGGACTTGCAAGGCAAAAGCTAGGATTGAGGTTGGCCTTAAGCAGGCGACGCCAGGGTAAAGCCAAGCATACTCAAGCGTTAGAAACTGTGCATTTTTGTGATCTTGTAAGCTTAGATCCTTCCGTTCCAGAACCTCTAAGGTCGAGATCATTCTAAACATTGCTAAACCATCCTCAGATTGAGCATGAAACCTTGCTAATACCACCAAAAAATGAATCAACAATCTCCAGAGATACCACATGACAGATTCAACAGTTTCCTTAGTATTTGTCCATATAAGACTCAGGATAAATTATACCATCCAACAATTGCTTATCACATTATTCTTGTACACTATCAAAGCGCCCTAAGAATTAGCATGTTACCATTCTAATACCACTGGAAAGTACCTTAATAACATATAGAATGAGACAAAGAAACATGTAGGTTTGTGCAGAGTCCAATCTTGTGAAGCCATCAGTCTGGGGTTCCTCTCTTTGCTATCCTAACCCTAAGGTTCGGTGTTTGAGATTTGTCTAGATTGATCAACCTCCTCCCTGAACTAGGCAGTTCAAAGAACAAATGAAACTCAGATGTACCTGCAAAAGAAAACACAATGTTAGCTATAAAATCTGCCACTGAGTTGCCTTTCACATTGAAGTTGCCTTTCACAATGTTGAAAGATCACATTGAAGTTGCCCTTCATCTTTATAATTTTCTTCACATCATTTTTAATTACCCAAGGAGGATCTCATTCCCCTTCTATCACTTTCTTCATCACCAATGAATCAGTCTCCAATATGAGAGGGTGAAGATCATGCTCCACAAAGTATTCCAATCCTTGAAGAATAGCCTTATCTTTAGCCACCACATTAGTTGTCACCCCTAGGTCTACCGCCCTTGCATACACCACATCGCCTTCATCATTCCTCACACAAAAGCCTAAGGAGATAGGACCAAGATTTCCTTTTGAGGCTCCATCAATATTGCATTTGTACCAACCATGAAAAGGAAGCTGTCATGTTACTCTTGTAGTGATCAATATAGGTTTATATCCTTCAAAATATTTAATTATGTCTGGCCATAGCAATGGAATATTAGGAATCCAAGCATACCTCACCCTTGCTAGTTGATGCAATGTCCTATTGATCTCATGAATCACCCTATTTGTGGACACTGAACCCCCATGTTTACCTGCATTTCTTCTCTTCCAAAGTTACCAAGTGATGATAGATGGTACTGCTTGTAACAATGGCTTTAAGTTTGGACAACATTAAGCATACTACCAATGCCTTATAACCTGCTTCAATTGAATTAATGGCATAGTAATTCCAGCAGCCCTCATGAACAAGTTCCATACTTTAGAGGCAGTAGGACTTGTGACAAATATATGCTCAATAGATTCCTCTTGGGGATGCTGACAACACCAAAACCTAGACATCACCATTTTCCCTTGCCTCCTCCACATGTCATCAGTGGCTATTTCATGCCTTCACAATCTCCACAAGAAGAAGGATATCTTGAATGGTAAGCCTTTAATCCACATTAACTTGAATTCATGATTAGGATCAGCCCTATGCCTTAATATTTGCCAAGCACTGCTAACACTGAACTTTCATGAAGGAGTTGGCATCTAGTATGGCCTATCCCAGTATCCTTCACTGCCTTCATAATGCACACTTAGCCTTATATGTTCTGCAATTTCCTCGTTGAAAGTTTGATCTAGCAGCTGATCATCCCATGTTTCACCTTGCCACAATTCTGCCACATCCTGAAGATCTTCATTGATTGGAAAGTCTTTAGGTAATACGTGATAAAGTGCACCAAATACAGTCCAATTTTCATGCCAAATATTACTTGTTCCACTCTTCAAGCCCCATAGGATCTCATGTTCTACTTCTTCCCTAGGATTTAACATTTATCTTCAAACATGAGACACCCTTCTAAACTGCACCATCGTTGGTATCTCCTTCTTGAAATACTTATTCCACATAAAATTAGACCACAAAGATTTTATGGTCCTAAACCTCTACCATAGTTTAACAAACGGTGCCCTCGACACATCATGTAAGGACCTAAAACCTAGGCCCCCTTCCTCTTTAGGAAGGCAAAGATTTTTCCATGAAGCCCAATATCTACTTCTCCATTCTTCCTTTGTGCTCCAAAAGAACCTAGCAAAAATCTTACGAAGATGCTCTAGGACAATTTTTGGTGGATGAAGACTGATAACATGTGGACTGACATACTTTGCAACACACTAGAAATGAGTGTTGTCTTTCCTCCAAATGAAAGCAGCTTTCCTTTCCATGAATGCAATTTAGCCTTTACTTTCTTATAAGATCCTCATAATATTCCTTCCTCCTTCTAGTGTAAAAAATAGGACACCCTAGATATGTGAATGGAATCTACCACTTGCAAATCCTTTAATAGCTCCAACCGCCTGAAACAATCATTAAGAATCTTTGAATACATGTAGTATGAACTCTTATCTTTGTTGATCATTTGGCCTGATATCTTCTCATAGTTCCCCAACACTGCCATAAACTTGCTCAAGGATGGAGGACGAGCAGAAGAAAATATTATAGTATCATCAACATATGCCAAGTGGTTTAAAGGATCAGACCACTTAGGCATTCCAAATCCCACAAATGACCTGTCTTCAAATAACTTATTTAAAGACCTGGAAAGTACCTCAGTTGACAGAATGAACAATGCTAGGGGATCCCCTTGCTTCACACCCCTTGTAGACTTAAAGAACCCTGAGGACTGCCCATTCACCAATACTGAGTACCAGTTATTTGACACCAAGTTCCACACAATGTTGATGAATTGATTAGAAAATCCCATCTTCCTTAGTACATGAAATAAGTACTTCCATGAAACCTTATCATAGGCCTTAGCCATATCAATCTTGATCACCACATTAGCTGGATTTCCCCTTAACCTTATGTTAGTGACAATTTCTTTAGTCAATAAGATATTCTCAAATATACTCCTACCCTTCACAAATTCGGATTGATTAGGAGATATTATAGAAGGCACAAAACTTTCCAATATTTCATGTAACACCCCAGACAAGACCTTGTTAGTGAAGTTGCTCAAGCTAATAGGTCTTAAGTCAGAAAACGTCTCAACTCTAGGTTTCTTAGGAAGAAACACTAGATTGGTGTGAGTGATGTATTTAGGCAGTGCACCTCCTCCATAGAATTCTAGCACCATGTTGTGTATATCAGCACCAATAACATCCCATCATGTTTGGTAAAATAGGCCAATGAATCCATCTAGACCACTAGCACTCTCCCCACTAAGCTCAAAAATTGTTGTCCTTACCTCTTCAATTGTTGGCAATCTGCTCAGTTCCAAATTCTATTCCATAGTGACCATCGAAGGTACATTATTGAGCAAGGAAAAGTTACATGCATCACTTTCATTTGTGAAATGTTTTTGATAGAAGTCAACTGCAGCTGTAACCAATTGCTCCTAGTCTTCAATGCATACCCCACTTCCACTTTTGATCCTCTTCAGTTGCAATTTCTTTCTTTTTCCCTTAACATGATTGTGAAAGAAACTTGTATTCCTATATCCTTCAGCAAACCAAGTCATCCCAGCTTTTTGTTTCCAATACTGCTCCTCAATACTCAAGTATTTCTTCAATTCAGATTGAGCCTTTTAAAGCACAATCATGTTCTCAATTGTGTGCTCTTCTTCAAACAACATCTCTTTCACCCTATGAATGTCCTCCAAAATAGCCAACTGCTTGAAGATATCGCCAAATGTTTCCCTACTCCATTTTGACGGTAATGCCTTCACCCGCTTGAGCTTCTGCTTGCACATCAAAAACGGATCCCCTATGAAATAAGCTTCCCGATTCTGCCTCACCACATCCATAAATTTAGCATGCTTAGTCCAAAAGATCAAGAACCTGAAGGGCTTGACCAAATTGGTGGTCTGCTCCCCACATGTCATTAACAATGGTGCATGATCTGATCTGGTTCTGGTTAGATGTTCAAATTCAATCGTTGGCAACATGTTCTGAAATGGAGAATTCACAAAGAACCTATCAAATATATTGAATATACACGCAATATTGGATCTCCCATTCCACCATGTAAATGGACTTTTTTATATCCTTGCTCAAACAAACTGCAAGAGATTACACAAAATGCAAAATCCTCATATTCAGGAGGGTGTACTGGTAGTCCTCCTATTTTCTAGTCTTCGTGCAATATCACACTGAAATACCCTCCTACCAACCATGGGAATTTCATATCACTTGCTAAGTAATACAAATGATCTCACAATTCCAACCTCTCCATTGTTGAACATTTTGCATAAACAAATTTCATCATGTGTTGCCCATGTCATGGTGAAATACTCTCACAGTCACATGTGTCTCAGTATCCTCCAATAATTCCCATTCCACCATTGCATCAAAGAACAACCATATTTGCCCACTAATATTTGTATAAGCAGTCTCCATATTAAACCTTCTTCTATATCTATCAATGAGTCTCTTCTTTTGAAAAGGTTTCATCAATGCAACTACACAAAAACTATGCTCTCTATTCATGTTGATAACCCTAGGAAAGTCCTGTTGTGTATTCACGAACTTATGTTCCATATTAATGTTTTGATCATCATCATTTAGATATAGAAGCTGCCCTCCGGGGCATTATTCTTGATGGTTGTGGTAGCTCTTTATTATGATTCTTCTTTGTTTTCTTACCTCCTTTAGCACTAGCTGTGGGTGATAAATCTCCTTCCCTAGTCACGTGTTTGAAGTTTTTTGCCGTAGATTCATCATCCCTTTCATCCACCATTGGACTTTGTCTCATTAAGTCTTCATCAATTGGTGTCACATTGTGTGTAACTAAATCATGTAAATGTTGTAGAGGAATCTTTAGTGGAACACTAATTTGCAGCGGAATAATTTGATTAGTGCCATACTCTATAGGCACTTCCTCTATTTCCCCAGATGCTCTTGGAACAATTGCCATCTTATCAGCCTTTTCCCTGTTATTCTCCATATAAGTAACAACAACCTGCATCATTTTGAATTGCTGCTCATAGACACTGCCTAGCCCAAGAATCACTGTAGTAGTTTGCTAAGAAATGTCTGTTCTATTGATATCACCACCTTTTCCATTGCCTGTTTGTTTATCTGATCCCACTGTATCATCCCTAACTTTCACTATCATCTCCATCAAGTTTTTTCTCCAACGCATACACCAGAACACCATCTACAATCTCTCCAGTTGCACTACAGATAGGGTTTACTATGGCTATCTCATCACGTGCACCTAGCGTCAGGCCTGGCGTCGCCAGCCTAACACCAGGGGGACCCAACTTTAGGCCTAGCGTCTCCAGCCTAATGCCAAGGTGAGCGTTGCTTTAGGCCTGGCGTCGCCAGCCTATCGCCAGGTTAAGTGTTGTTCTTCTTCATCTTCTCTCTTGTTGTCTTTGTCTTGCCTAGTTGATCATCCTCCACCTCTATTGCATCACTCCATAAAACCTTTGTTGATTTTACCTTATCAAGGTCCTTAAGCTGCCCAGAATCTGCAAATGTTTGAGATGGAATATCTTGGCATGATTGGTCAGTAGTCACATTGGATTTACTTAGCTCCTCTTTGTTAGTTCCAAACCTTCTATTAACCCAGTCGATTGTGAATTCCTTTATAGCCCTTTCATTAGTACTTTGATCACTAGGAACAATAGAATTAGCCTTAGCTAAGTTCCCATTATACTGATCGTCAAACACTTTCTCAACTGCTTCCTTCTTCACACTCTTAAGTTCATGTTGATTACCTTCTTCAGCTGGTTTAGTATTATCATCTTTCCCAAACCTAATCCCAGACACCTTAGGATTAAGGCTTAACACTCCGGTATTGTCTTCCTTTTCCTTCTCCTGGCCCTTCTTGGATTGCTTTTCCCCATGTTCCTTCTTCTTACCATTGTTATGATCCTTACCTTTGCCTTCAGTAATTTGCAGAGTAGGTTGATGAACCTCTGCACCATCTAGTGCATTAAACTTGTTCTTGGTTGCTACATCCTCAAGTTTGGAATTTCCTTTACCCTTGTCAGCTTCCTATCCTTGTTTGTTATCAACAATGTCACCCCTAATATCCCGTTGGTATTTGTTCTTCCTTGCTTGCATCCATTCCTGCTTGGCATGATACTGCTGGCTTACCAACCACCTTTCCACTTGCTAGCACCTTTGTTGAATTTGCAGTTGTACCAATTGCTTCAGTACTCACCACAATTGTCTTCTCCTTGCCTTGATCGTCAACATCTTCATCAAATCTCTTGTGTAATTCAGGATGAATTACCCAACATTATGCCTCACTATGCCCTTGTTTTTTGCATGGCTTGCAATATTTTGGCACATAATCATACTTAATCCTAATCCATTTAAATTTCTTTTGGCCAAAATTCATCAGCTTCTTCCACAATCTTAATACGATGAAGGAACTTACCTAACAAGTTAACTTCCACCTTCACCTTAGCACAACTAGGTATAGTCCCATTTTCAGTTGCTATGTCTACATGTAGTGGATTACCAACTGCACGAGCTAATGAAAATACACATTCCTTACCAAAGAAATTAGGAGGCAGTTCTGGATAGCTAATCCAGGCTATGGCAATGGGAGTCTCTTCATCAGGTGCCACCATGGATTCCATTTTGTACAACACATCTGCCACATGTTTGACTGAGCTTTTAAATAAAAAGATGGCTTTGAAAGAAGATGAACATAGTCCTCCAATAATGACACCCTAATCAACACATGACTATCTTCAGTTAAACCAACCGAACAATGGTCTTTAATCTCACATTTAATTGGAGTTACTTTACGTAATTCACTAATAACAGGCTTCCCATACGAAAACTTCCCAAGAATTGAAAGTTGAAGCCCTTGTTATATGATAGATTGCTTTACTTCTTGTTTCTTCCACTTCACAATTGGTTCTCCATGAAGGAACTCAAATGGTTTCAATGGTAACGTAGTTAGGTTTTACACGGGGGCATAAAGTTTTTACGATTTTTGAATAATCCTTGGGTTGAGTGTTGTTTGTGGTTATAGATGATTAGGCGACACTGGGCGATGTTGGGGAGGCAGCACAACCACTGGTGGTGGCTGGCCGTCGGCCGTTGCTTCCATGGGAGGGTCGCCAATGAGTTTAGAGTTTAGGAGAGTTAAGAGAACTTCAGTTGTACTATCCGAAGAAAATTCTCCACATGTAAAAAAAAGGAGAATTTGTATCCATTATTGGACATGATATATTCTGCACGCAAAAGCAAAAATCAACTCTTATTCTATCAAATTGCTCTCTTTATATTCTTAATATTGTTCTTGTTACTGCTATCGGAGAAGCTAAACTCATAGCCAGGCTTGTGTTTCCTTTAAATTATATTTGTAATTTTATTTATCATCTTATTTTTTTCATATTTCTGGATCAAATTAATTCACGTGTCTATAAACTATGCTACAAATACAACGATACCATTTTACAGACAAACGATTGATCTCCACCGTGGGTCATATACAATTGTGTAATTACTTTGATTCATTCATCTGTTACTAATGTAGTTTGATTCTTTTCTTTAGAAGATAGAAATATCAGATATGGCAGCAAAGGATTTGAACAATTCTTACAAAGTTGGAACAAGCATGATGATGTGTTCCAACATGATGATTCAACTCGTAAAACTCGCAACGCAGAAGATAAAACAAATCCAGTTCGCGAAGGTCAAAATCCTCGGCATGTGATAAGTCTAACTCTTGATGATGCGGATGATGAACACGTTGTTGAAATGGGAAAAATATTGAGAGAGAAACAAAGGAAATTATGAATCACCTCCAAGACAAGACTGGGTGATGACGAAACTGAACCAGGCATTTTCGATTGCTTCCAATAACTTCGATGAAGGAGTTCAGATTTCTCCCATCTTCCCTGCAAATCAAATAGTTCAAAGAATCGGTAATGGCGCTGCAAGGGAGGAGTTCAGTTTTAACGAGATAGGTGGTAAAGGAAGTGGATCCGAGAACGACAATAATGCTAATGATCCTTTCAAAATCAAGCTCATGAGAATTATATGGGAGATGAATGAATGGACAAAAATGCTAAAAAATTCCATGATCGGATTGATCATATCCTGGGTGTGTGATAGCATCATAGGAAGCTCAAATCTATTCAAGGACAAGAATGAAGCTTTGGAATCTCAAAGAGGGCCTTTAACAAGATGTCAAGCTAAAGTGTTGCCAAACAAGGTCATTAGACATCAAGTGCAAGTAAAGAAGTTGTTAATTGGGATGAAAGAGCTCAAGGATAAAGGATATGAATTGGCTAGATATAAAAATTGGTTTATGGCCCAAGTTTATGTCTAAGAATAGGAGGATTGGATCCCAAGAGACATGCTGTGAAGAAGGTCCTAGCCAGTCAACTTTTGAACCAATTTGGCACCTAAAATGTGTCCAAACTTGCAGCCCATGAAGTCCTACATAAAGACACGATTTCATAGCATAAAAAGGACTTACTTTATGTCCAAGAAGGGTACAATAGCCGTGCTATATTTTGAGTGCAAGTTTATGCCAAGTTGCTTGCAAATTTCCTTCAAGATTTCCAAGATTTTAAAGATTCTATCAAAGATTGGTTTGGGACTTATTTCCATGTATTATGGGAATATATTTATTGCTTTCCTAGTTAGTTAAGGTTATGTTTTCCTTTTACTATGATTTTGGAATTACTTTCCAAGAATGACTTGGGTTTTGCTTCCTAGTAATTTTCTTTTTCTAAGGTAGTTGGACTTGTTGTCCAAAGTAGCTTAGGACTTTATTTCCTTGTTTTAGGTACAATTTCGTGACCCCTATCTATATAAAGGGTGTCTTCTTTGTTTTTAGACTTAGATTATTATAGGCAATATCAATAAAAATTGTGAGATTTTTCTTGCACTCTTGTGTGTAGCTACTCTTGGATTTATTCTTCAACCTTCAAGAATCAACTTAAGGTGGTAAGATTAAACCCTTTTCGAAATCTTAGATCACTTCTAGGTATTCAAGAAAGGTGATATGTTTAGGCTTGTTGTTGTTCTTTGTATTTTAAAGGGTCGGGTTTCACAATCTATTTCTGGTTTTTAAGTCTCTACCAAAGGTGATTAGTTCTTTGTTCGATAATTATTTTTGTTACGATTCAACTTCAAGAATAGACTTCTTGAATTCAAGAAACTCTTTCTTGAATTCAATCTATCTTTAATTTTCCGTCTTTTTTGTTTCTTTATTTTTCTTTTAACTTCCGCATGTGTTCTTGATTTTCTTTAGTAGTTCTCGGACCCGTACCGTGTTTTTATCAGTGTGTCACCAGTATTGAAAGGACCAGATTCCCATAAGTATACACATTTGTAGTTCAAACTAAGTGTAGCCCCAAAGTTGATTTCATAAACATTCAAGATGCAAGATACCTCGATGTCACGACCCGTTTCCAGGTTGTGATGGCGCCTTTCGTAGAACCATGCTAGCCAATCATTGCAACAATAATCAATTCATTTACTAGAGAAATTTACTCATTGTTGGCTCAACTCATAGAAATACGGACATTTTTAACAATTTAAAATAGTCTATCAGAAGAAATAAGCTCCGACAATCAACCTAGGATCTGGAGTCACGCAGTCATGAGCTACTAACATCAATACAGCTGAGAAATAATACTGAAGTTTTAAGTTTCCAATTTCTAATACAGGAGGGAAAATAAGGAAAAGAGGGACGGGACAGCGAACGCCAGCTGCTACCTCGTCGACTCTGAGAGATAAGTTGCTATCACCGATCCACGCCAAATCTCGGTGCACCTGGATCTGCACACACAGTGTGCAGGTAAGTAACGAAAACAACCTACGGTCTGAGGAGGTAGTGACGAACTAAACCTCCGTAAATAAAAATTCGAATAACGAATGTTTCAGAAATAACTGAGAATATCAGTGACAATCATGTTATGTAAATGACCCTAGAACTTAGTCACAATCCGTGAATAACAAATAAATGCCATGTATGTAGCATGCAACTCTCACAGGTGGTCCTCTCGGTACACATAATTGGCCATTGGCCCAGGGAAATCCATCCCGTAACATGTACGACGTGGTGACTCAGTCACTAAGTACCGAGGGAGCAGGCCAATTCAGCCTTTCGGAGAAATCCATCTCCGGGATATCATACTCATCCATAATCTGTACCAGGGAAATCCATCCCTCCATATCTCATAAACAGTATCTGTGCCAGGGAAATCCATCCCTCTATATCTCATATCTCGGACAAATCCATGTCCAGGGAAATCCATCCCTCAATATCTCATATCTCGGACAAATCCATGTCCAGGGAAATCCATCCCTCAATAACTGTGCGCTCACTGGGGGTGTAAAGACTCCGGAGGGGCCGCCAAGGATATGGCCCAAGCGCTATATATATATCAAGCCCACGAAGGGTATATCATCTCAACATTTGGCTCTAGGCCCATACTCAGTCAGAATTACCAGTCTCCTCACAACACTCTCATTATGTAAGTAGCCCAAACAATGGCAATGCATGATAAATAAATAATTTATGAGACTGGAATACGAATACATGTATAATAACAGGACTGAGTATGCACAAGTAAAGTTCGCAATAGAAAAAGCAGTAACGGACCCTTTTCGGTCTCCACAAATAGACATGAAGTCTTATCATTTATACTTGTTATGTTTCTTTTAGTTTCTACGCATTAATAGCCTTCACAGTACCGATATCATGGTGGAACAACAGTTAAACCGTGCCTGGGGATAAGCCGGGCCACAACAAATCAACCAACACTCATATGCCCGTCACTTGGCGAGTGTATCATAGTAACTATCATCAATTATCATGTACATTAGTGTCTTGAACCCCTCAGTTCCAAGGTTGAAGCCGTTACTTACCTCGAAACCGGCTCAACTCTACTCCGCCGGGCCCTTTCCTCGAGAATCGGCCTCCAAATGCTCCAAATCTATCAATAATCAATTACATAGCGTCACAATGTGCTAAGGAACAATCCCCAAATCAAAATTTAGCAAAAATACCAAAAATCCCGAATTCGGTCAAAACCCGGCCCTCAGGCCCACGTCTCGAAAGTCAGAAATTTTCACAACATTTGGTTCTTCAATTCCCCCATTCTTCTTCTCTTAAACCCAAGCCCTAACCACCATTTTTCTACTGTTTTAACCAAAGATTTCAACCTAAAATCGTTCTTAATGCACAATATAACGAGTTTTGAGTCCAAGAAACTTACCTCCTTGAAGAAACAACGAAATCCCTCTTCAAAACCCCCAACCCGTGTGCAAAAATGGTGAAAGAAGACTAATTTCGCGAAAGCTGCCTTTTTATAGGTTCTGACCAGGCATTTCCGCAACAGCGGTGCTTTTCTCACACCTGCGACTCCGCAGGTGCGACCTTTCACCCGCACCTGTGAAAACCACTCAAGTTGCCCAGCTCCCGCACCCGTGATACTTTTCCCGCGCCTGCGACATCGCAGGTGCGGACCTCCATCTGCCCTTGCGACCGCTTTCGCACCTGCGGCCTCTTTATCGCAACAGCGGGCCCACAGGGGCGACATATTTACCGCACCAGCGGTTCTTCACTTAAAACCCAGAGCACGCGCCAGCGACCATTTCTCCCGCACCTGCGACCTCACAGGTGCGATCTTCCTTCCGCCCCAGCGATCAAGCCTCGCACCTGCGCCAACCTTTTTGCGCCTGCGATACCCGCACCTGCGGCTCCAGCATCGCAGGTGCAATCACACCAGCAACAGCAGCTTCAGCTGCATTTCAAGTTCCAAATTCTCCGTTTAACGCCCGAAATAAAACTCGAGCCCCTCGGGACCCCAAACAAGCATACAAAGTGTTATTCAAACTTTGTCGAGCCATTAAAACATAAAAAACAACATCAAAACCATAAGTTCTCATCCAATTCAAGCCTATGATTTCCAAAAACTTCAGAAACACGCATTTGATCAAACACCCAACCAAACCATCCCTGAATGTCCTGAAATTTTGCGGGCAAATCCAAAATGACATAACGAGGCTACAACAACTCTCGGAATCCTATTCCAACCCTCGGATCAACATCTCGCCTATCAACCGGAATTCACCAAAATACTAACTTCACCAATTCAAGCCTAAATCTACACCGGGCACCCTAAAAATATTCTAAACACACTCCTAAGTCCCAAATCACCTAATGAAGCTATCCAAACAATAAAATATGCATTCCGAGGTCGTTTACCAATAAGTCAACTCCGGGTTGACTTTTCCAACTCTAAAGCTCTTGTTAGAGACTAAGTGTCTTAATCCACTCTATTTTCACTCCGAACCCGAACCAACCAACCCCAACATATAAAGCCTCATACGGGGCCATCTGAATACTGGACTGGCAGCTATTATTGTATGCAAACTCCGCCAAAGGCAGAAACCGATCCCACGGACCACCGAAATCAATCACACAAGCACGCAACATGTCCTCCAAGATCTAGATAGTCCTCTCCGACTGGCCGTCGGTCTGTGGGTGAAATGTTGAACTCATCTCTACCTGCGTGCCCATACCCCTCTATAAAGACCTCCAAAAATGAGACGAAACTTGAGTACCCCTATCGGATATGATGGAAACTGGAACCCCATGCAATCTAACAATCTCCCTGATGTAAATATCTGCTAACTTCTCCAAAGTATAAGTGGTACTGACTGGAATGAAGTGTGCCGACTTGGTCAGTCGATCTACAATGACCCAAATAGCATCAAATCCCTTCGAAGCCCGTGGAAGCCCAACTACGAAGTCCATGTTAATCCGCTCCCACTTCCACACTAGAATAGCCATCTCCTGAAGCAATCCACCTGACCTCTGGTGCTCATACTTGACCTGCTGACAGTTGAAACACCGAGCCACATATCCCACAATATCTTTCTTCATCCTCCTCCACCAATACTGCTGTCTCAAATCCTGATACATCTTCGCGGCACCCGGATGGATGGAATACCGCGAACTATGAGCCTCTGCCAATATCAGCTCTCGAATACCATCAACATCGGGTACACAAATGCGACCCTGCATCCTCATAACCCCGTCATCATCAATAGTCACATCCCTGGCATCACCCTGTCGAACCTTGTCCCGAAGGACTGACAAATTACGATCATCATAATGGAGTGCTCTAATCTGATCATATAAAAAAGACCTGGAAGCCATACTCGCTAACACCCGTAGGGGTTCTGACAAATCCAATCTCACCAACTGTCCCGCTAAGGCCTGGACATCCCGTGCTAAAGGTCGCTCCGCTGCCGAGAGATAAGATAAAATCCCCAGACTCACTGATCGGCGACTCAGAGCATCGGCCACCACATTGACCTTTCCTGGATGATACAAAATGGTAAGGTCATAATCCTTAAGAAGCTCCAACTATCTTCTCTGGCGCAAATTCAAATCTTTCTACCTCAGCATGTACTGCAAACTATGGTGGTCAGTATAGATCTCACACTGAACTCCGTATAAATAATGGCACCAAATCTTCAAGGCGTG
>ML278792.1:23550-37553 GCA_005239495.1 Nicotiana undulata
GGCCAACTATGCACTGCCTGAATCTTCTTCGGGTCCACCTGAATACCCTCACTAGACACCACGTGACCCAGAAAAGCCACTGAACTGAGCCAAAACTCACACTTGGAGAATTTTGCGTAAAGCTTCTCCTCCCTCAACCTCTGTAACACAACCCTCAAGTGCTGGGCATGCTCCTCTTGGCTACGAGAATACACTAGGATATCGTCAATAAACACAATGACAAATGAATCGAGGTAGGGCTGAAACACACTGTTCATCAAATGCATGAACGCAGCCGGGGCATTGGTCAACCCAAAAGACATAACCAAGAACTCATAGTGACCATATCTGGTCCTGAAGACAGTCTTCAGAATATCAAAATTACATAGCGTCACAATGTGCTAAGGAAAAATCCCCAAATCAAAATTTAGCAAAAATACCAAAAATACCGAATTCGGTCAAAACCCGGCCCTCGGGCCCACATCTCGAAAGTCAAAAATTTTAACAACATTAGGTTCCTTGTCTTTTCCCGAGTCTAACCATACCAAGAACACAAAAATCGGACCTCAAATTGTCCTCCAATTCCCCCATTCTTCTTCTCTTAAACCCAAGCCCTAACCACCATTTTTCTACTGTTTTTACCAAAGATTTCAACCTAAAATCGTTCTTAATGCACAATATAACGAGTTTTGAGTCCAAGAAACTTACCTCCTTGAAGAAACAACGAAATCCCTCTTCAAACCCCTTCAAAACCTCAAACCCGTGTGCAAAAATGGTGAAAGAAGACTAATTTCGCGAAAGCTGCCTTTTTATAGGTTCTGCCCAGGCATTTCCGCAATAGCGGTGCTTTTCTCGCACCCGTGATACTTTTCCCGCGCCTGCGACATCACAGGTGCGGACCTCCATCCGACCTTGCGACCTCTTTCGCACCTGCGGCCTCTTTATCGCAACAGCGGGCCCGTAGGGGCGACATATTGACCGCACCAGCGGTTCTTCACTTCAAACCCAGAGCCCGCGCCAGCAACCCCATCTCCCGCACCTGCGACCTGCGATACCCGCACTTGCGGCTCCAGCATCGCAGGTGCGATCGCACCAGCAACAGCAGCTTCAGCTGCATTTCTAGTTCCAAATTCTCCGTTTAACGTCCGAAATCAAACCCGAGCCCCTCGGGACCCCAACCAAACATACCAACATATCAAACATGGTTATTCAAACTTTGTCGAGCCATTAAAACACCAAAAACAACATCAAAACCATAAATTCTCATCCAATTCAAGCCTATGATTTCCAAAAACTTCCGAAACACGCATTTGATCAAAAACCCAACCAAACCATCTCCGAATGACCTGAAATTTTGCGGGCAAGTCCAAAATGACATAACGAGGCTACATCAACTCTCGGAATCCGATTCCAACCCTCGGATCAACATCTCGCCTATCAACCAGAATTCGCCAAAATACTAACTTCGCCAATTCAAGCCTAAATCTACACCGGGCACCCTTAAAATATTCTAAACACACTCCTAAGTCCCAAATCACCTAACGAAGCTTTCCGAACCATAAAAATATGCATTCCGAGGTCGTTTACCGATAAGTCAACTTTTGGTTGACTTTTCCAACTCTAAAGCTATTGTTAGAGACTAAGTGTCTCAATCCACTCTATTTTCACTCAGAACCCGAACCAACCAACCCAAACACTTCATGAACAGTCTAACCGAGCTACTACAAGATAGAAATAAGGGAATAGATGCGTATACTGCGTAACGACGGACCAGGTCGTTACACTCGAAGTATGATGGGACTTCAGATTCTCAAGAGCTTTTCACACTATGGTTGTAAAGAGAAATGACTTTGCCCCGCATGAGATCAAATATGTTTTGTTGAAAATATTTGGGGAAACCCTAATGAATGGTGCTTTAACTTGGTATTATTTTTTATCATATTGAATTGATTCTTTTGAAGTGCTTACAGGTTATTTTATTAAAGCTCATGTTGGGGAAATAAATGTGCAAGCTAGGAACGCGGATATATTCAGAATCGCTCAAGGAGAATCCAAACTATTGCAAGAGTTCATGATCCGATTTCAAAAGGAGAGATTGTTGTGCCGGCATCTCCATATGAATAGGCAGCTAAAACATTTACCAAGGGTCTCAAACTGTTGAGCTTCGATGCCTCCAAGAAGTTGAAGGATAGCTTATAAGGATTTCAATAAACCACATGGGAAGATGTGTAAAGATCCGTAAAATTTCTAGTTTAAAGTAATGCCCGAATAAGTCCCCGAGTTGTTATAACTGTAGAAATTCTTAAAACGATCCTTGATTGTGTAAAAGTACCCCAAAATTTGAAAGAATAAAATTGTCCAGAAGTTGGGCGTTATGTGACGCACTATGCGATCGCATAACGGGTATGCGGACCGCATAATGGTCGCATACCTAGGCAGGCAACTGCCCAATTTAAGGACAATTATGCGATCACATTTCGGTTCTGCGGACCGCATAGTTGTCGCATTCTTGCCCTTTGATTTTTGTGAGGGAGGTTATGCGATGCACCATGCGATCACATAACGTGCATGCGGACCGCATAGTTGTCGCATTCTTGCCCTTTGATTTTTGTGAGGGAGGTTATGCGATGCACCATGCGATCACATAACGTGCATGCGGACCGCATAGTGGTCGCATACCTGCACAGTTTGTTTTAATTTTGGCCCACCTGTAGGGCCATTCAGCGGTCGTCTATGCGGACCACATGTCAGGAATGCGATCGCAATCCTGACCGCATTAATGTGTCGGGATCCTAATTATTCTAATTTTAAAACCCGACCCGCAGTTCATTAAAACACCTCACCCCTTAATTTTAACAAGTTTTCTGAACAAAATAGAGAGAAGGGAAGGGGAGTTCTTGAGAGAGAAAGTGGTTCTTCCATCAAGTTGATTTTCAAAGTCCCCCCAGGCCCGATAATTCGAGTAATCTTCTTCTTCCTCATTCTAGCAGGTAAAGGTTCCCAACCCCTTTTCCACTAATTTTCTGATTTTAAACAAAGGAAGGATTTTCATGGATTGTTTCTTGAAAATATTAACTAAGACCTTGAATGCATGTTTAAAAATGGTGTTAATCTAGTAAGAGGGAGTGGTTTGGGGTAAATTTCACAAAGACGGGGTTGGTAATCTAGTGGGGTCACATAGTGTTTGGCAAAATGTTTAAGAGAGTCCGAATTGCATGCATGACTTCCGATTCCAAGTTGAATACGTTTATTTGTGAACTAGATTGACGGTACTAGTCGGTTCGGTGATTTGTGAGTAAAAGTTAAAAAGGGGATTTCGACTCCAAGTATGTATGGCTAATTTCAATCCTTGTAAAATCCCTCTCGTTGTGGTAAGCATATGGTATGTGTACTTTTATGGAAATATGTGAATTGACTGACTAGTTGATTACTACCCCACTGTGTTAGATGAGATTTTGAATTGTGACTTGGCATGCCCACTTTATTATGTGCAAAGATGATAGTTGTTTAAAGATTATTGATATGGAGCATTGTAAATAAGTTGAACGGTTATGGCAACACATTGTGTATAAATTGCTGCTTGATGAAATTTTGGGATGCTTTGAGCCCAAGTAAATGAATTGTTAAATGTAAATTTGTGATCCTTGAAGGGAAAGCCCTTGTGATGAAATTGTTTGGTGTTTTTATTGAAATTGTGATCCTTGAAAGTAAGGCCCTTGTTATTGAAATTGTGATCCTTGAAATTGTTGGTGTTATTGTTATGAAATATAAATTGTCAGGCGGGGTCGGGTTGCGCGCCGAAACACGAAGTAATAAGGTGTGGTTTGTGGTGATAAGGGTGGCCGAGGTAATAAGGGTGGCCAAGGTAATAAGGGTGGAAAAGTGATCGTTATCACTACTATCAAAAACAAGTACCCATTGCCTCGAATAGATGATTTGTTTGATCAATTACAAGGTGCGTGGTTCTTCTCCAAAATTGATTTACGGTCTGGGTATAATCCGTTGAAGATCAAAGAGCACGATATTCCTAAGACTGCCTTCAGAACACGTTATGGTCATTTTGAATTTTTGGTAATGTCCTTGGGGCTGACCAATGCTCCAGCAGCTTTCATGGATCTTATGAATCGGGTTTTCATGTCATTTCTAGACTCCTTCGTGATTGTTTTTATTGATGACATCCTTGTCTACTCGCGGAGTCGGGAAGATCATGCTAATTACCTCATGGCAGTCCTGCAGACTCTTCATCATCACCAATTGTATGCTAAATTTTCTAAATGTGAGTTTTGGCTAGAATCAGTCACCTTTTGGGGTCATGTTGTTTCCAGAGAAGGGATTCAGGTTGATCCCCAGAAGATCGCGGCAATGAAAGATTGGCCTAGACCAACGACCCCGACAGAGATCTGCAGTTTCTTGGGTCTAGCTGGATATTATCGGAGGTTTGTGGAGGGATTCTCTACCCTCGCCTCCCCATTGACCAAATTGAGGCAGAAAGCGGTGAAGTTCCATTGGTCCGACGCTTGTGAGAAAAGCTTTCAGGAATTGAAGTCGAGATTGACTTCGGCACCGGTATTGACCTTTCTAGAAGGTATAGAGGGATTTGTGGTTTATTTCGATGCTTCAAGGGTTGGTTTGGGGTGTGTGTTGATGCAACATGCAAAGGTTATAGTGTATGCTTCGAGGCAACTCAAGAATCACGAGAAGAATTATCCGACGCATGATTTAGAGCTCGCGGAAGTGGTGTTGGCATTAAAATTTTTGGGGCATTATCTTTATGGAGTCCACGTGGACGTGTTCTTAGACCACAAGAGTCTTCGGTATTTATTCAAGCAGACGGAACTGAATCTAAGGCAGTGGAGGTGGTTAGAATTGCTCAAAGATTATGATATGAACATTTTGTGCATTCCAGGGAAGGCGAATGTGGTGGCCGACGCTCTCAGTCGGAAGTCTATGGGTAGTTTGGCTCATTTGGAGGCGGATCAGAGGCCCTTGGCTCGGGAGGTTTATCAATTGGCCAGTTTTTGGATTTGTCTTTCGACCTCAGGCGAAGGGGAGGTTATGGTGCATAATGGGGCAGAATCGTCACTTGTAGCGGAAGTAAAAAAAAAACCAGTTTATTGATCCAGCATTGGCACAATTGAAGGAGGCAGTTCTGAATAACAAGATTTCGGCATTTTCACTCGGCAGCAATGATGGAGTGTTGCGATGTCAAGGTAGGCTATGTGTTCCAGATGTAGATAATATTCGAGAGAGGGTAATGGCGGAGGCTTATAGCTCCAGGTATTCTGTGCACCCAGGTTCTACGAAGATGTATCATGATCTCCGGGAAATTTATTGGTGGAGCGGTATGAAGAGGGGTGTGGCAGACTTTGTGTCTAGATGTCCCAATTGCCAGCAGGTGAAGGCCGACCATCAGCGGCCCGGTGCATTAACTCAGCTTATGGAAATACCGACGTGGAAATAGGAGATTATCAATATGGATTTCGTGGTAGGGTTACCTTGCACTCAGCGCAGGTTCGACTCAATTTGGGTGATAGTGGATCGACTCACCAAATTAGCCCACTTTTTTCTAGTCAAGTACACCGATACTGCGGAACGGTACGATCAGTTGTATATTAAGGAGATAGTCAGACTTCATGGCACTCCAGTTTCTATTATCTCGGATCGAGGGGCCCAGGTCACAGCTAATTTTTGGAGGAAATTTCAGCAAGGTTTGGGTACTCAAGTGAATCTCAGCACGGCTTTCCATCCACAGACTGATGGTCAGGCAGAGCGGACTATTCAGACGCTTGAAGATATATTACGGTCTTGTGTTTTAGATTTCAAAGGTAGTTGGGATGATCATTTGCCGCTTATTGAATTTTCTTACAATAAAGCTTTCATGCTAGTATTCAGATGGCCCCATTTGAGGCATTGTACGGAAGAAGATGTCGATCTCCTATTAGATGGTTCGAAGCTGGTGAGGCGAAATTTTTAGGGCCACCAAGCTATGACAAAAGTTAGAGCCATTCAGGAGAGGGTGAAAACTGCTCAGAGTCGTCAGAAATCCTATGCGGACATTCGTCGAAGAGAATTGGAGTTCCAGGTAGATGATTGGGTGTTCTTGAAGGTGTCTCCCATGAAGGGAGTGATGCAGTTTGGGAAGAAAGGGGAGTTGAGACCTAGGTACGTCGGGCCATATCGGATCACTCAAAGGATATGGCGGGTGGATTATAGGCTGGAATTGCCCTATGAAATGTTATTAGTACACTCGGTGTTCCATGTGTCTATGTTGAAGAAAGTGGTTGGAGATCCATCTGCCATCGTTCCAGTTGGGACTATTGAGGTTAATAAAGAGTTATCCTACGAAGAGGCTCCGGTTGCTATTCTTGATAGGCAAGTCCGTAAATTGAGAAACAAAGAGATTGCTTTTGTTAAAGTGTTGTGGCGAAGTCAACAAGTCAAGGAAGCCACTTGGGAAGAAGAAAAAGAAATGAGAGAAAAATATCCCCATCTGTTCGAACAAGTGTAGTAATGATCGTACGAATTATTGTCCCAAGGCAATTTGATGTTGTATTCAGATTCGTGCAAAGACACCTCATTTTCCCTAATTGCCTTATTGTTGCAAATTTCCAATGCGTGCTAAAATTGTATATGATGTTATTATATGGGTGGTGTGCAACCCTTGAAGTAAATGAAAGTTTTGTAAAACTTGTGTGATAGGCAAAAATGATTAATAGTAGTGTAGATTGGTAATGATTAATTGCAATATACATATGGTGTATTGAGGTGATTGAATTGTATGGGACTCAATAAAGTGACCAAATTATGAGCAAGTATGTGCCACTAATTGAATCATATGCTAATTTGTGATGTAAAGAGAATGAACTAGGTGTAGTTGTCAAAGTAATTGGATATGTGCAAGTGTTGAGGCAATGAATTGTATGACAATTGAAGGGATAACAGAAACTGTGTAATGATGCTTGGAAATTTGTTTCGGGGGCTCTCTGACAGGTAGATGGGTCTAAATACAAAGGAGACTCTCACAAAAATTTCTGAAAATATTGGAGTTAGTGTAAATCTGAAAGTTTGCATATCATGTTTTCAAAACCAATCGATTTCAAAAATCCTCATTCGAGGACGAATGATTTTAAGGGGGAGAGAATGTAAAAACCCGTAAAATTTCTTGTTTAAAATAATGCCCGAATAAGTCCCCGAGTTGTTATAACTGTAGAAATTCTTAAAACGGACCTTGATTGTGTAAAAGTACCCTGAAATTTGAAATAATAAAATTTCTACAAGTTGGGCGTTATGCGATGCACTATGCGATTGCATAACGGGTATGCAGACCGCATAATGGTCGCATACCTGGGCAGGCCACTGCCCAATTTAAGGACAATTATGCGGTCCATTATGCGATCGCATTTTGGTTATGCGGACCGCATAGTTGTAGCATTCTTGCCATTTGATTTTTGCGAGGGAGGTTATACGACGCACTATGCGATCGCATAATGTGTATGCAGACCGCATAGTGGTCGCATTCCTGCATAGTGTGTTTTAATTTTGGCCCACCTGGAGGGCCATTCTGCGGTCATCTCTGCGGACCGCATGTCAGGAATGCGATCGCATTCCTGATCGCATTCCTGTGTCGGGATCCTAATTATTCTAATTTTAAAACCCGACCCCTAGTTCATTAAAACACCCCACCCCTTCATTTTAACAAGTTTTCTGAATAAAATAGAGAGAAGGGAAGGGGTATTCTCTAGAGAGAAAGTGGTTCTTCCATCAAGTTGATTTTCAAAGTCCCTCAGGCCTGATAATTCGAGTAATCTTCTTCTTCCTCATTCTAGTAGGTAAGGGCTCCCAACCCTTTTTCCACTAATTTTCTGATTTAAACAAAGGAAGGATTTGCATGGATTGTTTCTTGAAAATATTAACTAAGACCTTGCATGCATGTTTAATAATGGTGTTAATCTAGTAAGAGGGAGTGGTTTGGGGTAAATTTCACAAAGACGGGGTTGGTAATCTAATGGTGTCACATAGTGTTTGGCAAAATGTTTAAGAGAGTCTGAATTGCATGCATGACTTTCAATTCTAAGTTGAATACAATTATTTGTGAACTAGATTGACGGTACTAGTCGGTTCGGTGATTTGTGAGTAAAAGTTAAAAATGGGATTTCGACTGACTAGTTGATTACTACTCCACTGTGTTAGATGAGATTTTTAATTGTGACTTGGCATGCCCACTTTATTATGTGCAAAGATGGTAGTTGTTTAAATATTATTGATATGGAGCATTGTAAATAAGTTGAACGGTTATGGCAACACATTGTGCATAATTTGCTGCTTAATGAAATTTTGGGATGCTTTGAGCCCAAGTAAATGAATTGTTAAATGTGAATTGTGATCCTTGAAGGTAAAGCCCTTGTGATGAAATTGTTTGGTGTTGTTGTTGAAATTGCCCTTGTTGTTGAAATTGTGATCCTTGAAAGTAATGCCCTTGTTGTTGAAATTGTGATCCTTGAAGGGAAAACCCTTGTGATGAAATTGTTGGTGTTGCTGTTATGAAATATAAATAAAAATTGTCAGGCGGGGTCGGGTTGCACGCCGCAACACGAAGTAATAAGGTGTGGGTTGTGGTGATAAGGGTGGCCGAGGTAATAAGGGTGGCTGAGGTAATAAGGTTTGAAAAGTGATCGTTATCACTATTGATATGAAAATTGTAAACTCGTGAATATGGTGGTGTTGGAAAGGGAAAAAGGAGAGATTGCAAAATTGTTGACTTTTATTGTCTCTTTCCGTATGTTTTGATTGTTGGTATTATTGCTGTCCTTTATCTTATCTATAATATTGGTTGATTTTACTTAGGATAAAGTTTGTTCATACATACTAGTACTATTCCACAGTACTAACGTCCCTTTTGTCGGGGATGGTACATCTTTTATATGGATGTAGGTGGTTCCATAGCAGGTAGTTCAGCCCACCGTTAGTGGCACCTCATCTTCATCTCTGCAGCAATTGTGGGAACCTCTCTTCTCCTCTAGGCCGTGTGTGGATCATACCACCTTCTTTTGTCTATGTTGTAAAGGTATAGCCGGGGCCTTATTACCAGAAGTTTATGTAAAATCCCTAGTATTCGTAGAGGCTCCATAGTCATGATGTGGGTATATGTATGTATTTTTGGGTAGTAACAATACGTGCTCGGAATAGTGATTAATGTTGGAAAGTTATGTATGTATTATGTATGTTTGAATATCAATCGCTGAAATGTTAAAAGAGGAAACAAGTGGAGATAGGTTGTGAAATGTACTTTGAACTAAAATCGGCTAACTCACATGAAATAATGTATACTATGAACGCGGGGTTATACGTTGGGCAGGAAAGGCAATCCAGGTCCGCTTGACTGGGTTCACCCGATTAGGCGCCGGTCTCGTCCCTCGATTTTGGGGCGTGACAAGATGTCGACAATCGCTAAGAGTCAAAGATCAAAATTGTAGATGGTCAACTGAGCTCTTCAATGTCTTCTAAAGGACTTAATCGTGCTCAGAATCAGGACAAGCTCAAATCTGATTTTGACACATATCGAAGGTCTTCTGGTAGTTGCTTCAAGCTTATTAAAGAGTTTATAGGTGTGTGAGTAGAGGATTTCGGTCATCAGACAAGTTTGCTACAAATAAAAGAGTGGAACGCGGTCGAAGTGGCAAAGCTTTACAAGAGAAGGAATGGTCGGGTGTAACGACCCGACTGGTCTTTTTGATCATCTACACTTCGCTCAGTAGTTTCAGGGTGCGCATATCTCCGCATGATGTATTATGACTTATGGGAATCATCGATTTTGGTTTTTCAAGTTATTTAGAATTCATTTGGAAGACTGAACTTCAGGATTTAAGCGTTAAGTTGGAAGAGTTGACCAAGTTTGACTTTTAGAATTTGACCTAGGATTGGAGTTTTTATGGTTCAGGTAAGTCCAGATGGTGATTTTGGACTAGGGCGTATGCCCAGATTTGCATAATTTTAGAAGGATTCGGCACTAATTGGCAAAAGTTAGAAATTTGAAGGTTTTGAAAGTTCATAAGTTTGACTAGAAGTTGATTTGAGGATATCGAATTCAGATTGTAGGTACGGGAATTGGAATAGCTTTTATATGTCATATGGAACTTGCCTGCACAATTTGGCATCATTTGGAGTTGATTTGATATGGATCGGAGACTTAGTTGTGATTCTAGAAGTTCTTGAAGTTTATTGTGATCCTCATGCGTTTTGGCTTCTGTTTCGTGCTTTTAGAGGTTATTTTGATGATTTGATCGCCCATGCGAGTACGTGTTGTGTTTTTGGACTAGTGTGGGTAATAGGCTTGGAGCCTCAGGAGCTCGGGTGAGTTTCGGATTGGTTTCAAAATTATTTTTATGATTTTTGAGTGATGGTACTAGTGTCATCGCATTTGCGATGTTTTTGTCGCAAATGTGTATCGCAATTGCGAATTGGCCCTCGCATAGCAAAAATGGGCAGTTGGGAGAAATTCGCATTTGCGAAGAATCCCCCGCATTTTCGATGATTGGTTGTTCGCTTTTTCGGGGATTCCTGCCGCTTTTGTGAGGCAGCTGACTTCGCTTTTGGGAAGAATTGGGTCACAAATGCGACCTTAGCAGGAAGTCTACTGGTTTGCTTTTGCGACGAATTGTTCGCTTTAACGGGGTTACATTTGCGAACCCCATGACATTTGCAGCCTGCATATAGCTGGGTAATTTCGAGACTTAGCTTCATTTTATTATATATTGAACCCTAGCTTTGATGGGAGGCGATTTTGTGGACGAATTTTGCTACCAAACTATCGGGTAAGTAGGTTTAATAAACTTTCAATTATATTTCGTGATTATGCATAAGATTTAACATCCACTTCATGATAATCTAGGGAAAAATTTGGGGATTTCGTCAAAGTTCTAAAAAAATTGAAAATTTGGGATTTGAGAGTCGAATGTTGAAATGAAACACGTATATGGACTCGTGGGGATATGGGTAGTCAATACCTATCTTTGGAGCCGGGGGGCCCGGGGTTGACTTTTGTTGGATTTTTTGGAAATTGTATAAAGGTCATAGCTTTATTAATTAAATTTTTTTTCTCTTACATTGTGTGATGTATTTAAGCCGTCTTTGGCATGATAAGTCGGGCGGAAGTGGATTTGTAAAGGAAGAAGCTAAGATTTTGTTGGCGAATTGAGGTAAGTGTCTTGCCTAACTTTGTTGAGAAAAGTTTTCCTACTATTTGACATTATTTGCTACATTTGGGGGTGATACATATATGAAGTGACAAGAATATATGCATGTGCCAGGGTTAATCATGCTTGGGGGTAGATTTTGTCATAATTTGTGTCTTGTAGAACAATGTGAATTTCTTGCTTCATGTCTTACTTGACTTCTAGATCACTAAAATTTGGAATTAAATGTTAGAAACCAAGATTTTCCTTATTATAACTTGATTAAAGTTTGATGGAATGTGGGGAACATTTAGGTGTCTAATTCGGTCATCATTACGCTTAACCACTAGTACATTGCTACGACCGTTATTCTTGGGATATTAAATTTTGCACTTGAGTTGTACATTATTTTGAGATTTATTGAAATACGTGCACAACAAGGCTCTTGAGGTTTTATTAAATTATTGTTTGCTTGAAAGTTGTGGCTGAAGTTCATTTGAAATATTCATTTGACCACTCTCCCTGACGTTAGTTATGCTTCCTACCTTGTCTATATTTGATATACATATGCTTGGTGAGTAAGGGTGTAAAGCATGAACGGTGATGACGTGCCATTGTATATATATTATCATGTGAGGGAGAGTGTAAATCACGAAGGGTGATGCCGTGACATTTCATATATTTTTCATGCGAGAGTAAAAGCGTGAAGGGTGATGCCGTTCCATTCCATGTGAGAATAAAAGTACGAGGGGTAATGCCATGCCATTTCATTTGAGAGTTAAAGCACGAAGGGTGATCCACGCCATTTAATCTATATTATCCTAATTTCATTTACATTATCATTAGAGGATGAGAGTAAAAACACAAAGGGTGATGTCGTGTCATTTAATTTAAATTCTCATGCTTTTATATTGTCGCAAATTCATGGAACGAAGGGTATTTCCGTGCAGGCGAGGACAAGGGACATGCATTATGTTGTGATATATTTTCCTTGTGTATGCGTTCATGCCTTTACCTTGAGCCGATATTGTCATAGTTATGTTCCCAACATGACTGGTCATTATTGTTCTGTCTTTGTTCTCTATATCATTTGTTGTTCGTTTGCTCATGCCCTCTACCTGTTTAACTTGCAATTATCATGCCTACTTCCTGTTGTTATATCTACATCCATGTCGTTTCTATTTTGTTGCACTTTAGTACAATCCTTGTACCATGTTAGCCATTCATCCCTCTATGTGTTAGCTTATAAAGATAATGGTTTCCCCCTCTTATTTTTTATATCTACATCTATGCCTTCTACCACGCTACTTAGGTGAAATTATGTTCTTTTCTAATTGATCTCATTGCTCCTATGACTTCTATCTAGTCTATTACCATTGTCCACACGTACTGCCTTGTTCAGCATTGCAATTTGTGTATTCCCTATTGTGCCATTGTTGTTATCGGTATTTCTTTCACCTGGTTGGTACTGTTATACGTATATTTGGCGAGGAAGAGATAAATACACGAAGGGTGTTGTCTGTTAAGATCCATACTGAAGGGCCGCAACGGGTTCTCGAGTCCTACTTGTCGAACACCCTTAAGCATGCGTTTAAGATATAAACATGAATAACATATGTGAGGGAAGCCTTTCCAAAAGACATATGTACATATACATGCAGAAATATAGTGAGGCGAGCCGGCAAGGCTACTTACTATCCAACTATACATAATTGTCTACAGACCTCTAATAGAAATACAACTGTACAAAGACAAGACTGAGCCACGTTATACCCATATATCTATAAACAAGCATATTGTACAAAAATCAAACGCAGCTCTGGATCAAGTAGAGCATACCAACTCTCGCTGATCAAGGATCCTAAGAAGAGGGACCGTCAACTTGCCTACCTGCACCTGCGGGCATAAAACGCAGGCCCCCGGAAATAGGGCATCAGTACAAATAATGTACTGTGTATGTAAGGCATGAAAATCAGTACATAAAAGACATTAACGAAACATGAAATAAAGAAATCCGCCTGTAAGTTTGAATATCTTTGTAAATCCTGAAACATTTATTATGTCATGCACGTGCGTATAAATGTCATGTCATGCATAGGTATAGGTGTACATAACATCATCAAGCCTCTGAGGGTATCCCATCCTATCATCTCTGCCGTTGTGGACAAAAGCATCAACATATACCAGCTAATCAGGTGGTGGTGCGTATATAACGCCGTAACCTTTTCCCATATCCTATATAAATATTTATACATGTATATAACGCCATCTGGTCATGGGTCAAAGTACATGTATAAATGCATGAAATGCATAAGAAATATGTTAATAAGATTTCTCGGAATGTCATAAAAATAATATGCCTGTCGGATAAACTTTATCAAATACGTATTTTTCTGAGACCCATGAACAGAAAATATAATAATAATTCACATGAGGAATCAAGTATATAGACACTCCTAGTATTTCTATGAATAGAGTCATTTATGGAAGTTGTGCATTAACTCGTTTCATTCGTGTAGTATAGATCATGCCAAAAAGAAAGAAGGGACAACCTTAACATACCCGAGTCGATTCTCTTGAGAAAGATTACACTGTACTTTCTTTGTAAGAAAATCTTGTTGGACTATTAACTTGAAACAAAATTTTCTTAAAGCTTGATGCACTCTTTCTGAAGAGGTGTAGGCAATGATTTTAATTTTTGAGATTGTTATTCTTACTTTAGGTGGGCCCCTCATTGAGAGATTGGTGTCACTTTAAGGTGTGACACCTTTTTCATCTTCATTATTAATCATTTAGAGAGCTTAGGAAAGCCTGCCACGTTTGGGGGGGGGGGGGGATAATTATTTTGAGATA